>CAXHSM010000010.1:565200-660200 GCA_964019185.1 Maratus speculifer
TTGCATATGTCCGATTCTGCTTCTGTTACTATACTATTTTCGCAAAGACAGGCGGATAACCTACAGGGTGTTCCTCTCATAAGGGGGGGGGGGGTCTTGTATTTAATATCGACCAATTATCTGCACTGTGAGATATAAACCCTAAGTGGTGGAGTGCCCTCCGTGAGAGTCTTTCTAAGGGAACATAACCCGTATTTACGCAACGAAATCATGGAAAACTCCGAACGGTTAGGCCGACGGTCGCGAATGGGTTCGAACCCAGCACCTACCGCCTACCAGTTGGAGGTCAGAACCTCTCGGCCACTGGTCGGGAAGGGGCTTTCTCATAAGGGGGACTGAATTTCTTAGATGGATAATTTTTCACACTATATTTGGAGTGGCTTTTGAGCTGTTACGGTCAAAAACGGAACGATTCAGTTTAACTTTTACTACAATTTCTTAAATTTCTAAACAATTTACATTTTCGCTTCTTACGCTGTCGATTAGGGATTTTAATCTACTTTTAAATGAAATTTGCTTGAAAACTGTATCAGAGTTTACTCACTTTTTATGGTTTTTAAAATAATTTTCAAGCATGGGTATTTTTTTTAAAAAATCGATCTCAATCGAGAGCAGATAATCGGCCATCCTAAATAACACCAACACTCATTGAAAAGCACAAATGTACTTTTAGTATAACAAGCTTTTGTCAGTTTCTATATGTATTTTTTCGAGCTACTTTTTCTCTTCTGCATCTGAAACTGGCAGGTTCTGGGTTCGAAACTAATTGCGCCCGTCGGCTTTACCGTTCAGATGTTTCCGTAATTTTCTTCGAACCTTGGATTTTTTAACTATAATAAAAAAAAGCGTGGATACAAGTTAAGTTCCATTAGAAAGAACACCCACGGAGGCCATCACCCCCCCCCCCCCTTCAGGGCCTATATCTCAAGTGTAGATAATTAGCTGTCATAAACACTAGCAAACAAACAAACTTTCTTTTCTGTCTCTTTTTTTATTCTTTTATTCAATTTATTCTTTAAATAAAGTAAGTGTTTGCAATTTTAAAAGGTTTTCTTTTCAATTTTTTACTTGGTTCTTATAATCTTAAAATCAACGCATATTTTTTTTCTGATTATAAATACCTATAAATATTTCTGTTCGTAAATTTTAGCCTGAATTAATAACGGAACGTTTCACATTAAATAACATGAAGACAAAATTTTGTGAAAATTTAGGAATGGTTTATTTTGTCGTCCGAATATCTACGCTAGGGATATACGACCGGGGGGGAATTCCCTTCGTGGAGGTCTTTCTAAGGGAACCTAACCCGTATTTACGCAAGGTTCGAAGAAAACCAGGAAAACTCCGAACGGTTAGGTCGACAGCCGCGATTGGGTCCGAACCCAGCACCTGCCGCCTAGTTGAGAGGTCCGTACCTCTCGGTCACTGGTGGGGCCATGTGAATATTTAGGAAGGAAAAAAAAAAACAATGTCTCTAAATGTGCTTCGGTGTTGCCATCTCTTAGCTATTTATTCAATTTATGGATACACAGAGCAATTGTTTCATGGCTTTGCAATTTTTTTTTTATCTTAAACCATAATATTCAACATCAACATTTTATTTTATGAATGAAATTGCGTAATAAATATTCTGTCTAGCCTTTTAAAATTAACTGTCAATGAATACAGTTAGTAAAAGTTGTTCTGTAAAGTCAGATAAATAACGAAATGTAACACTTTTCAAAAAATAAAAATTTATAATTACGGAAAATTAAAGTACATTTGGTATAAATTGACTCATGAATGCACTATTTTAATTACTAAGCATTAGTGGCGCCATCAGAAATCCTTGTCTTCCATAATTTTGTTTCAAATGGCATTCAAGTGAAAAGCTTAGTTTGGTGCTGCCATCTATAATCAATTATTATTGATAGAAATTACCAATCGTTCTACTGTGGAAGTCTTTTAACTTCTGCCTCGAAATCACTCCCTAGTACAAACTGAGAAATGAAAGGCATCGACTTATTCTAACCGAAAAAAAAGGAAATCACAGATGCTAAAATAACAAATTATTGATAGGCCAAGTGCCCTGTTTTTTTTTTTTTTTTTTTTTTTTTTTTTTTAAATTCGCAAAATGCTTACACACAGTTAAATGATGCATTCTATGAAGCGAATAGTTCGGAATTCTGCTGAACAGAGCCCTGGTAGAAAAAAGAATTTTTGGGCTCTACGGTTTTTAAAGAGGTAGACACATATCTGAATCTAATCAAGGGTCATTCATGTGATAATAAAAGTAACATTTGCATCTTTCTCTATACAGAGAATTGCAAAACACAAACCGTTTCTCTTTCTATTCTGCGTAACTTTTTTTTAATTTAAAAAAAAGTAAACAAAATTCTATTTGGGAAAATGTTTAATACATCCTTTGTACTACGACAGATTTCCTTTCGAATTCCGTATTGGTAAAATATTTTATTCCATTTCCACTCGATTGGATCAGGATTATGAAAAATTCTGCATTCGAGTTTTTTAATATTAAAATAGTGTATTTGAATATACATATTTATTTTATTTTACTATTACTATTTTTATTTATTTATTTATCGCCATTTTCTTTAATATATTTACTTTGTTGTGCTGATCCACAGTATAACGGAATAAAACCATCCATTTACATGTCAAATTACAACTCCATGAGACTGGGATTTCTCAAGCTGATGCTAGCACAGCGTTTGTGTAGAAAAGAAAGCTTTATTTAATGATAGAAAGTTTGGGATTTTATAACATAAAAAATTATCCTCCGGAATTTCTAGTTCCAAATAATTTCAGTCTAAAAGTTTGAAAAACTGTACCGCACAAATATTAGTCTTTTAAGAATGTTGATAATAGATGACAGCACCAAACTAATGTTAATACCATATTAAAAATAATGCACTGAGAATATTAGAAAATTGAATATTTTTCAATGCTTTTTTTCACTTATCCTCTGTTTATTATTTAAGATATGAATACAAATATGAACATATACATTAGAATATCCCATGTGCCTAATTTTAGTAAATAATAACCTTTTTTTCTGAATGTCTGTCAATAATAAACTGATTTTTTAAATAGCTTTTTATAAAAGAAGGAACGATATTATTTTTAAAAAATGACAGCGATAGTTTTATACAATTTCCTTCATAAAATGTTACTTTTGAAACAGGTAAAATGCGAAACAGAAACAAATACTACAAAGAATAAATGACCGATATATGTCACTCTATATTTCTGAGATTCATGCAATTGGCAATAGATGGCAGCACCAAAAGTATTTTATAAGCCTGAAAGTAACAGAGGAACCTGTTGATTAGTATTGTTTTTAGTAGATTCATCAACTTCACTGTCATATATATAACAAAAGTTCACATTTTTTGTTTAACTATTCAAACAGCTCTTTTTAACTAGGTATACTAATTTCAATCCTTTCATTGAAAGTTGTTTCTATTTTAGATATCATTTTCGTCATTAAATTGCGTGCGGCGACATTTAATTTCCTCGTTTTATCAGTATGATTATTATAAAATATATACCTATCAATTAACAATATCTATTATAATTAAATCAAAAAGTTCAATAACTGATTCAATGTATGCGATTCTTTCAAGACTATTTTTACTTTAACAGTACAGTGAAAACAGTTGAAAAATAGCTAAAACAGTTGGAAAAAGCACTATTTTTTTTCTTTTATTTTCATATAAACAAACAGACTTTATTAACTTTAACTTGTATTCATATAAAGGTAAACATATTTTTAATCCACATTCTTTGAACTTGCATCGAAAACAGTACATTCGTCTAATTCAGAATCACTAGATGATTCGATCCATCTTTATTTAATTTCAAAGTCATACGCTATGTTTCCTTCGCTCTCTTTAAGCTATTCGCCTACGTGCGGAGCACTTTTTTATTTAAAAAAAAAGGACAGTTTTGAAAAAATATAATAATTTTTTGTTCTATTGTATTAGAGAATGATAAGAAAACATAAAATCTTAGCAATATTTTTTTAATATTTTAAAAAATTGGGATTTTTTACTGTTTTTTTTAGCAAAATTTAACGTTTACGCCAGACAGCGTACACTCAATTCAAATAAATATATTTCAATTTCCTTTATGCTGCACACTTCCATTACACTTATCTGTGCACTGAACTAGGATTTTTACAATATCTTCAAAAATAGCTGAAATTTTTCAAAATATGTAAAAAAGTATATTTTTTTCAGTAAAAATTACCATTTTTTCATATTTGAGTGCCTATAAAATAATTAAATTTTCAAATATAGCTTACATCCTAGTTCAGAGCATAGTGAGTGATATGGAAAGCATTCTTACAAAATTTTACTGAAATACCTTAAAAACTTTTTGTGTAATGAAGTTTATCGCACATGGAAATAACGAAAAAATTGATTTTCCAGAAATCGCATTTAAAGATTTCTTTTTAGGTAAAAAACTACAATATTTAATTTTTACGCTTAAATTGCACCACATTTATATTCTAACCCTTCCTTAACTTTATTTTACCCATTTTTACCTTCTTAGTAGCTTTTTTTTTTGTTTTCCTGGTAAGTTTTGCTGTGTATAGCGAGAGACGATTTGAATTTTTCATTCCTAGCAAAATATCATTAATATGAATTGAGTGTATGCCAAACAGCATACACGCAATTCAAATAAGTATATTTCAATTTCCTTTATGCTGCACACTTCTGTTGCACCTATCTGTGCACTAAACTAGGAGTTTTACAATATCTTTAAAAATAGCCGAAAAATTTCAATATATGTAAAAAAGTACATATTGTAGTAAAAATTACCATTTTTTCATATTCGAGTGCCTATAAAATAATTAAATTATCACATATGGCCTATATCCTATTTCAGAGCATAGTGAGTGACATTGAAAGCATACTTACAAAATTTTACTGAAATATCTTTAGAACTTTTTATGTAGTGAAGCTTACTGAACATAGAAATAACGAAAGAAAAAAAAAACTTTCTAGAAATCGCATACATGAATTTTCTTGTAAAAATCTAATATATTTATTTTATGGTCTTAAAATGCACCACATTTACATTCAAACCCATTTTTAACTTCTTAGTAGCTCTTTTCGTTTTCCTGGTAAGTTTTGCAGAGGATAGCGAGTGGCTTTTGAATTTTTTATTCGCTCATCATCATTTTTAAAATAGTTTGTGATCATATTTTGTTCAACTGATACTCCTAATTGTTCGAAAACAGTTAAAAGTCCTAAATATCCTGAATTATAAATTAAAACTGATCAATTAAACTGATTTGGAATCATAATAGATTGTTCTTTCATAAAAAACAATTTAAAAAAATAGAAAATTTTCACAAAAATGGCCATTTTGATGTTTATTAAAATTGCCATAACTCCTCTTCTAATAATAGTAGGAATAAAATTAAAACAGATTTGGAATCGTAAAAGATTTCTCTTTCATATAAAACAATAAAAAAATTTCGAAAATTTTCACCAAAACAGCTAATTTGATGTAGGCAGAACCTTAAGGGGTTAAATACTTTAAGTTATTGCCTACGGACCACCAACCTGTAACCATTTTACTACAGAAAAATTAGACTGATTTAATTATAAAATGTTTATGACTAAATAAGTTTAAAATTACTTAGTTATAAAATGTGGTACTATTTGGTTATCCCGTCAACCAAAAAACTATTGCCAAATTATGAGATTAAATGCCAATAATGGATGAGTGTGAATGTCATATTCAATGATATTAAACACAATACATATGTTTAAAACATCATCGAGTGGTTTTTTAATTCCACTTTTTGCTTGTATTTTTATTCATGTTTTATTAATTTATTTGTTCTTCCATTATTAGAAAAAATGTCACTTACATAACTTGGCTATTGGTTTGGCGATTTTTTTAATTTGGCGAAAATGGTCGATGGGATAACCAAGGTAGTACCTAAAAAGTTCATGATTAAATAAGTTGAAAATTACATCTCGAAAGTTGTAGTGAAAACGATTTCAGATTAAAAAATAAAAAAAAAGGTTGGAGAGTTATAATGAAGAGAAATATAAAGTTTAAAACAGTTTCTCTACTTTAGACAGAAACATCAGTTGAATAGTTAAGTTGCCCACGAACCACCAAGCTATTACCATTTTTTGTTTAGAAAAAATAGATTTAATTATAAAAGTTTTATGATAAAGTAAGTAGAAAATTACTTTTCTGAAATTGTAGTGAAATCAATTTCAAATAAAAAAAAAACTGATGAGTTATATTGATGAAGCTAAAAGGTTTGAAAAGGTTTCTTTACTTTAAACAAAATAATCAGTTCTATTTACGTATATTGACAATAGATGGAGGCACAATTTTAATTTTAATACTTTACATAAAATAATATGTTTTCCAGATTTTAAAATGGAGTAGTTTTTAATGCTAATTTTTCTCTGTTTAATATTAAAAATATTTCTAAAATGTCACGTTCTAAATTAATTCTTAAATTTTGTCATTAGAAACTTTTTTTTTCTCTCTCTCTTACTCTTTGAAGGCAAATTTCGCTAATAAAGTTACTTTTTCAGAACTCCATTTTGAAAGTGTATTTATCGGTAGAAATTTTTAGAACTCCAAAAATATTATTACTATTATTATTATTATTTGTAGGCCATATTTTTTTGCATTATTATTTTGGGAAGGGAGTTAAAGTAGAAAAAGAATAAATAAATAAATTATTGGTTTCTATATTACCAATAATTTAATATTCGTTAAAATTTTAATAGATGACAGCATTAAACATCGTCATTCATATAGCGAATTTCATTTATTCAAATTATCTAACACAATTTCCCCAAAATAATCTTCCGTTTCTGGAGTAATAGACATTTTATGATTAAAAACCAAAAATGACTGTTTGTAAAAAAGGAAAAATATATAGATTTTTAAAAATCTATCGATGTAATTTATGAAATCAAATTAAATTTCTAATGAGTTCTCTGAACAAATGTACATCAGTATATTTTTTACGAATAACACATTAGTAATATCTTAACACATTACTAATAGCTCAACGGAAGAAAGGATATGAAAGAAGGAAGGCTATATGGGTCTGGCCAATAATGCTTTTCCTACGGACAGGGACCGACTTAGACAAGGGGGGGGGGGGGGGTTCTATCTTAAAATTTTTCGTAAATTATAATGAAGTGACTTAAACTGAAATTCATATCTATTGTATATCTACATAAATTTCGTACCAGGTACCATTCACATCTATATACATAATAGCAGAATAAAGACAAGTTTAAGAAATTATAGAATAAAAAAAAATTTCTTAGATTATAGGAATATGGAGGATAAATGTGAGGCCTTAAGGAGGCATTGGGTATGGAAACAGTGGGGGAGTTGGAGAAGAGAGACCCTTAAAATTGATTAAAAAAATGGTCGCTTTTGACCATTTTTTATCTTTTGACATTCTATTAAAGAAAAATTTATATCTGTCCTTGGGGGTCCCCCTTAAGCCAAGGGGAGGAGGGCAATTGCCCCGCATGCCCCAGGCTTAGTCAGGCCCTGCCTACGGGCTAAGCCGAACACGATCGAGCAGTTAGCTTTTATATCCGATCCGAGTTCCGATCTGGAAATTCTGGCGAGTGCAAACCTCTAGGCAGAGTCGTACTGGGCCAGAAGAAATGGAATCAGACCTTAGAATTTCAGAGGGCGCATAAGTATAGAATGAACACACAAGTAGTATTTTTAATTTAAGTTTTTAACATATATTATACACTAATGAGCTGAATTTATTGCGTGTTGTATTATCAAACAGTGAAATAAGTCCTTTTATAATATGGCATATAATGAACTCACTTCAAATTTTCTTGCTTTTATTTTATCTTGATTGACAAGATTTAACTCATTCTCATAGTACCAAATATGAAAATGGCTTAATGTTAGAAGGTTCGTACGGATACCGATAGTTCACCAGGTTTCCCAGGTGAAATACCAGTATTTTTCAATTAAAAAAATAAATCTGTTTCAAACGCGTGAAATTTCGCCTTATTTAACGTTTTCGGGTACGTTTTTTTTTTTTTTTTTTTTCAATCTTTAGAAAAAAAATATTTTTACATTAATAACATGAACACTACCTATCCAAATACATTAATTAGTGTTGAACGAATATTGGATAGTTTGAAAAACAAACCCAATGCAAAATTTAAAGTTTTTTTTAAATATAAACATGTGCCAATTACTGGATCAGAAGGTGTCATACATTAGTGCTCTAGGTGCCAATTACTGGTGATTTCAGCAACTTTTTATAAATATATTTTTATAAACATACTTTTTCAATTTTTTTTTTTTTTTTTTTTTGCTTTTAATGGGCAAAATAGATGCACAGATATGCATTCTTTGATTTAAAAATATTTCCAAGTAAATATCTTATTTCTTTGTAATGAAAATTGAAGTATGTTTAAAGACAAATTCTTAATGTGCCAATTACTGGGGATGTTACCCTATATGAAAACATAACTTTCAATATAAAAATATTTTTATGTATATAATTATTTTTATAGTATTAAAATTAAATAACTGCTGCAACAAGCAATATATATATGTAATACATTATAATATATATATTAAACTCTCTCATTATCGCAGTTTAAATTCATCAAATAAAATTTACACGCA
Source organism: Maratus speculifer (assembly GCA_964019185.1). Lineage (NCBI taxonomy): Eukaryota > Metazoa > Arthropoda > Arachnida > Araneae > Salticidae > Maratus > Maratus speculifer. The sequence continues at coordinate 573,871 of CAXHSM010000010.1, forward strand.
TTCTACAAATCTGTTATCAAACAATTTTCATTTGCATGAAAATCATTTGCTTTTTTCGAGAAAAAATGTTGCTGTCCAAATCGCGGGACGCTTTCGCCATTTCACGCGGAGTATTCCAATGTATTTTATTCTTTTACAAAGTTTCTACTGTTATTCCGCCGCTAAATTTGATTGATCCTTTATAACATACATAAGTAGTTTAATTAGTATTTTATTCGTAATATTTTGAATATGCCCAGTATGGAGACCTTCCTTGTAAGTAACGGGTATTCTCTAAGGTATTAACTGAATTGGTACTTAGAATTACGACCCGTTAATCGTATGTGGCAATACGCAGCCGAACAAAGTGACAAACTAACTACAAACGCTGCTTCCGTTTGTATCATTCATAAATGCAGATAGACAGTTGAGTGCGGTAAAAGATGCGAAATTGTGTTTGAACTCAGATAGTTCGGCATCAGTTATTTCCTTATCAGTGTATGCGTATCATTTTGTTAGCATCAATCATTCTCAAATCTCAAATGATTTGGATTTCGTATGGCAGAGTTAGTATGGGTCCTGGAATTTTACGACTAGAAATTTTTTTGTACCAGTATTTCCTTATAGAAAAATCTATGCTTGAATAAGACGAAATTTCGCGCGTTTTAACTAGATCTATTGATGTTTCCTTTCACCTGGAAAATAACATTTGTCTGTAAGAACCACAGAAATGTCGTCCTTAGGGAGCAATTAGCAGTCCCAGCATGCGAAAATATAGTTTAAAATGCCGAATTTCATAGATTTTTTTTTTAATGGAAAACACTTTTTATTTATATAGATTCCGAAATAGTACACTTGCAAATTTCTCCAGATTAAAAATATTTTTACAGATGTATTAGAAATTGCCTAATTTTGATTTGAGCAGGGCTTTATACAATAAGAAAAATTCCCATTATTGAATGGGAGAGATAAGGATTGAAATTATATTTAATTTTTAAAATAAATTTTAGAACATTTCTATAGTTCAGACGGAGGGTGATCTTCGTGACCTTACCGTTGGATCCGCCATTGATCATATGATAGATCCCAGAGCTCCCGAATTTAGAAAAAAGCATTTATGAGCATCTGTATCATCTGAAAGATTTTTTTAAAAATCAGATAACATATTATCTGAAAGACCCTCTTCATTAAAACCAAAAAGAATAGAAAAAACAATATTTTAAAACATAAATCAAAGAATTTTTTGAAAAAATAACGGCAGTGGATTAAACTATTTTTTTTAAGTTGTTAAAGTCTAAAATTAAATGCATTTCTTTTAGATGTTTTGAAAATTTTCAAGTGATTAAATATTTACAGATTTGCTTTCAGTGCAGTCTTTTTCTATAGTTTTTTCCTTTTATATGTATACATATATTTTATATTTGAAAAAAAATATTTTTAGGATAAAAACAAATTTTTTGGTTGCTTGTAAAAATGTTTTTATGATAAAGTTTATTTATTTATTTGTTTCTTGTTGCTTATAAAAATATTTTTTGTTGGTATGTTTTTAAATTTCATATTTAATTAAAAAATATTTTAAATTTAAATTTAAGAATTCAGAAATAATAATATAATTAAAATACAATTTATTTGATAGAATGATCACGCAATAAATTAAAAATAGTTTTAAATTATTACAAAAATTAAATGTTCATAATACACAATTAATTTTATTATAAAATTAGTAAGTAAATTTGCTTGTAAAAATATTTTGTGTTATTATTTTTCATAGTTTTATTGTATAAAATTGGTAAAATTTTGCTCTTTCTAAATTGCTTTTTCCTATTATTCTTTATTTCATAAATAATAAATTCTGCAATAATTTAGAGATTATATACAATCAGGGCCATATCTAGAGAAGTGTCAAGATGGGACTCAGCTCTCCCCCCCCCCCCTCCTACACACACGTTAAATATTTTGAACCTCCCCTGGAAAATATTCCAAGGTCACTGAATGAATTTCTGTCTCGAAAATCCAAATGAAATTCTTTTCTAAAGTCGAATGTAGTTTTGAGGCCCTTTAGCAGTTTTGCAGAAATATTAAATTGTATTATTTGAACAAAAAGTACAAATAAGTGTTTCAACATTCGCACATCTTATATACATATATGAAGCTACTATGATACATAATTTTGCATTAGTTCTACACTCGAATTTTTCTTTCTGCATCCTATCATTTTCTTAGCATAAAATGAAGGCATTACAAACAGTTTAATAAGAAACATAGCGCCTACAGCGTGAATATGCACTAATTTATAATTCTGTATAATATTGGGGTATTTGTCGTGCGTGCATGCGTCAGAGAGAGAGTACGTGCCCCCCCCCCCCCTCTGTTATTCACTTCTAGCTATAGCCCTATATATAATTATGCAACGCATTTTAATATTTTGTTTGCATTTTTAAAATAAAACCTTGAAATGTCATTAAATGTTAGTTTTACGAACACAATAGATGCAACTGATAGGCAGAACACAATAGATGCGAATTCTTCCAAAGATTCTTCTGTACTGTATATACAGTTTTACTGTATATACAGTACGTACGATAGTAGTACGACAGTAGTACGTACGATAATTGTTAGCACTCGATTTCTGAACAGTAACGGGTAACGAATACTTTGTAATGGGTAGCGACTTCAAGAGTAATGATATCATACGGGTATTCCTTTTGTCGTTACTTTTACAGCTCTAGTATTCAAGCTATCCAGTTATATTATCTAAAAAAAAAAAAAATCGCCTACTTCATATTATTAGCTTATAAGTTCAATAAAGACAGCTTTCACTTCTATATTGTGAACATTTTCGATAAATGATGATAAAGTTTAATTTAAATAGCTCTCCCCAAACTCACATAGCAAAACTTTAAATAAAACACTCACACCACAAAAACATTAGAAAATATTTTAAAATATGTATAAATGTTTCCTTGGTTTGCATTCCATCGATTCCATGGATGACCATAATCATGCACATCGGCTGACACGCCGATTTAATTCTAAGTTAAGTTCCACACTCCAAGTGAAGATTTCAACTTCAACGCAACATAAACTAATCCCCTTTTACCCTCGTTGACATAAATATAGGTAACGGCATCATGATGACGATATTAATACTTTAACTATAAAGCAATAGGTGCCAAACTAATGGGCTCCGGAAGCCTTTCCTTATTATGTAGTTGTGGTAATTAGCAATTAATGAAAACCTTGAATACCACCCTTACAAGATATTTACGCTTATTCCCATTCTTTGCTCAGCCAGGACAAAAATATTTTATGTGTTTGTACTTTTTTTTTAATATTTTGGTATCTCGTAATAATTAAAAACTGTTATTGAATCTGTTCAGTAAAAAGTAGATTTGTGAATACGTTTTTCTGTCATTCCTTAAGGCTTTTCTCAAATCCAAAAGAGCTGCATCTTAACACATGTAAGAACTAATTTATTTTTGGAAATGCATAAGATTAATAGGCATTTTGACTCAGAAAATATGTAATCGAATGGCGTTAACCATTTTTTCATAAAAGCTACGTACCTTTGAGAAAATACTATTAAAACTACGTTTTGAATCGAATTTCCACTTTCGACTTTACGGAAAAGAAAAACTTGACGCCGTGACAAGAATAGCTTATATGTTGACAGGTAATTAATTTCTCAAAAACGGAAAACGTTGTTTGATTCCAAATTAGGTTCAGCTCCGATATAGCTCGAATATGCAATAAATAAATAAATAAATATATAAATAAATAAATAAATAACAACAATAATAATAATAATAAAATAAGCAAACATCATGTCCAATGCATCAATGCATCATATCTCTACAGTGGACATGTTAAATTTCTGTATTGATGTTATAAGCAATGACTCTTTACACACATTTATACTTATTCTTGTATAAGACATGTTTTTTACCGGCCAAACCCGATTTCGAGACAAATTAGATTAGCCTAGGCCAAACTATTTTATCCTAATGTCAATTCAATAAACTTGTTTTTCCTACGCCAAACTTGTTTATCTAAATGTCCATAGGATAAACTAACTTTTCCTAGGTAAGAGGGTAAGCCTTCATTTTTCCCTTCATACTTAACCATTAAACCTCCAAAACTATTCAGGGAATCGCCTTATCAGAAAGAACTTATATCCAAAATTTGAAGCAAATTCGTCAATTCTGCGTCAAAAGCCAATTTCTCTAAATTAATGGTGTGGGATTAGCCTCCCGTTCTCCCCCCTTTATTCTTATCCAATGAATTCCCAAAATTAATCAGAAAGTTACCTTATCAGCAAATCGGATATCTCTATCAAGAGTTATGGCGTTACGTACATACGTACGTATATACGTACATACATCCGTATACACATGCGTACATGCATATACAGAACCTGTGAGCCCATTATTTCTCTGGCTTTCACGCCTGTGAGCTAAAAACACGTAAAACGTAAAACCAGATTGGTCTAGGATAAACTAGATCAGCCTAGGACAAACAAGAATGTTGGCTTTGAGGCGGTCATTGAATTCAACAAAATCGCGCCAAATTGAATTGGCCTAGGATAGGCCAAACTAGTTTGGTTTAGGAAAATTTAGTTTCTCCTATGGGCCTTAGGATAGACTAGTTTGGCCTAGGAAAAACTAGTTTATCCAATGGGCGTTAGGATAAACCGGTTTGGCCTAGAAAAAACTAGTTTATCCGATGTGCGTTAGGATAGACCGGTTTGGCCTAGGAAAAACTAGTTTATCTGATGGGCGTTAGGATAGACCGGTTTCGCCTAGGCCAATCTAGTTTGGCCTGTAACATATCCATCCAGATCATATTTTTATTTTATCATTAGAGAATCAATAGAAATCTTCATACGGAGAGACAAAATTTGCAATGAATTTGCCTCCATGGAACGCCCTAAAATTTGGAAGGAAATTTGTATTTCCCTGAATTTTCCAGAAAACTGCTACGTTGTTCTGGAAACCTTTAAAAAGGGGAAACATTTCTTGAATTTACGTTGCCATTTTTTCTTACTGTAGATGATAAGACTTTCTGTATTAGGATGCTTCAGGAAGATTTTGCTTCAAACACAGCTGGCAATATATCCGATTACGGAAGATTATCCCGAAATCCTCCTGAAAAACTTTCCAAAGAATGGTGAACTTATGGCTTTTTTATATATTTATGCTAATCAGGTGCGGGGAATAAATCAACAAAAACTAATTTCATGCCATATTCAAGATTTATTATTTTCATTTAAAATATAAACCTTTTAAAATACATGCATTTCGATAATTTCATCTAAATTACTAAAACGTAAAAAAAAAATAAATAATAGGTAATAATGTCTTAAATCAAAACAATTTATTTTAACATAAAAAATGTTATTTCTAATTTATAGATATGGCAGCACAATCACCTCATCGAGTTCACGACTGAAATTCCAGAATTATAAATCGTACAAACATTGCTTTTATACTTGTTAAGTTTGTTTTACAATGTTGATATCAAATTAAATCCTTTTTTTCTTTTTTCTTTCTTTCTTTTTTTTCGTATTCCAAATAAAATTATTTATTATTATTATTATTATTATTATTATTATTATTATTATTATTATTATTATTATTATTATTATTTTAACTATTACTGTTGTTTTTACTCCTTAACTAAAGTCATTAAAGAGATTTAATTTGAATTTCCCCAGTTGCTAGAATAATGGATGTACTATTTGAATGATTTTGGATGAATGATCACTTGCAATGTTAGTAATTTTAAGGTTTGGCGACAAAGATATCGCCAAATTCGAAAAACATATCTCACGAACTATTCGACTTAGAAGAATTTACTTAATACCATTCGATTACGCATACAAAAATACATTAAAAGATGTTATCATTTGAAACATAATTATAATATCCGCTTTTTGAAGATTTTTTTTTTTTTTTTTTTTTTTTTTTTTACCCCCTTTCTCATTTGGGATGGAAATTTAGAAAATCGTTTCTTGGCGCGAATTTATTTCATAAAAAGTATTTATACTCTAATTTTCATAATTTTAGATTTAGTTGTTTGGGCTGTGCGTTGATTAGCCCCAATCCATACTTTCTTTAACGCTTTCGGGTCTGGTGTACTATTAATAGTACATGTCTTTTAATGGAGTATTATATTTTTAGTCCTAAGAAATACTTTTGATGCAATTTACATGTAGTAATGTTAGTATCTGTCTACGCGTTTACTATAGGACTTCATTTATGTTTAGGCATTTAGTAATAATAATAATCATTATTATTTGCTTAATTCTCTTTGCGTCTTTTGCGATTCTTTTATTTCAAACATATATTTCGTTCTTTAAATTTAAATTAAATGTCATTCTCCTGAAAGAATCGTGCATAATGAAGCGCAAAAAGTATGAGAAAGTTGTAATATAAGTTAAATCTTATTGTAATAGAATATTTTCTAAACATCTCCAATAATTCTTCCTTAGCCTATTGTCATATGAATATTAATCGAATGGTACGCAAAAGCACACCATTCGATATCTTTCAGACAATCATATGTTTGTTAAACACTAATTAATCTATTTGGATAGCTGGTGTCAATGTTTTTTAACGTAAAAGTAATTTTTTCTAAAAATTGAAAGAAAATTCGGGCCCGAAGTAGTTAAATATGTAATTCACAATTACAGTAACTTTTGCAATTCCATTTACTTATTTCTCCTGTAATACACATGATGATGCAGTTATATAAGAATAAAAAATAAAAGAACAAACACCATTCAAAAAACAAAGAAAAACAAACCGCCGTTTTTCCGTTTAAGTTTAGGTAGATATTTTTTTTTTTCTTTTAATGGATGATATTAAATATTTTTGCAATATGTGCGTTTATAATAAAATATCACGTCTGAATTTAAATACTTATAGATATTTATATAATATTAACTTCTATTCATACAATAAACGTTAGAATAGGAAAAAAAATGACATTGCTCAGGTTAATGTGCTGATTTTGTATTTTTTCGTTAAAATTGCATTGTTTGGTGACAAAAGTAAAATCAAAATTTTAAATAAACAAATAATCTGCAACTCACAAATTTTATTAAACTTATTTCTCTTAATTTCTTCTGTAAGACACGTAATAGGAAAATGAAATCAAAAGAAAAAAAACTGAAATTTTATTTAATTAAATTTTGAAGCTGCATTTATTTTAGTCTGGAGCAAGCGATAAATAGTTAAATGTTGCAAATGAAATATTTTATGTTGAAATCATTTTTTTAAACATTACAAACATTATAAATTAAAAATTTTCATTTTAAAATAGAATCTCTTTTTTAAAAAGTTTTTTTTTTTTAAATTAAACAATTGATTTTTTTCCCCGAGACGTTTACATTAATTTTTACCTTATATAGCCGTTTCAATTTTTTACCAATGATAATTATGCCAAAAAAATATTATGAACAACCTTTTTCGTATTAAATAACTGCAAAACACGACATTTGTTAAAGAATATCACGATTATCCCTGTATAATTGACTCATAAACCACTGCGGGAATATTCTCTATCCAATGATACAATTTGCAAAAAAAATCCACCGTGTTGTTTTTGAAAACACTCCAACCGAAGTTTTCAGGCTTAATGCTTTATAATATATATGATATGATTATAAAATTTGTAATACTTAATAAAGTATTACCAAATCTTATAAATGTTTCTATTAAAAAAGTGATCTCATAATGTGTCCGTTCTATGCAAATTTGCCAAAAAACTGACAGTAGCATAAACATGTTCAAAAGGTATAATTTAAGAAAAACTTTTGCAAAATTATGCGTATTCTTGAAAATTACGCGAAATAATATAAAATGCATCAAGCAAATTCGTATTTTGACTAAAAACAATCGAAGACTTTTTTTTTTTTTTTTTTTTTTTTGATTTAACATCGCGATATCAACGTTTCTTAGATTGACAGGAAACGTTGCCGCAAACCTCCCCTTTTTCTCTGGCTCCGCCTACTATGAAAACACTAAGAGAAACATTACATTATTTTATTAAACCTGAAATAAGACACACAATTTTAAAAAAAAAAGGTAGATTTGTTAATTCTATGTAATATAGTTTTATTCAATATGAGGTGCTCACAGCCACGGTTAACCATATTAAGAAAAACAAGCTATATATATATATATATATATAGTACATTTAGAAGGTAGATAAAATCTGTTTCATTCATACCTACTATGAACCAACTTTGTCAATCGATTCTATATATGAAAAAGTATGCAAAACAAGATTAGTTCACTGGAACCGTAGATAAAACTGGTTTTATGCATCTTCTAAATGTAAATAGACTATCTCTCTCTCTCTTATTCCCTCTCTGTCTTTCTTTCTCTCTCTCTGTCTCTCTCGCTCTTTTTCCTTACGAAATGAATGAACCCCTCATATATTTATTCGACAATTAGTACTACTATGTATAAATATATTCGAAAGCTTTACTGTTTTTTAACGGAGTACTGCCTTATTATTGTTATTATTATCATTATCAAAGGGCCTATTTTTACGTAATTCTTTTCCATTAAGAATGATTTGCATTTCAGCCTATCCTTTCTTAGTTTGACTTTTGTCAAAATAAGAATAAACATGATTTTAGGAATACAAGCAGTTTCGGTCACGTCCGGATACTTAGCAATATTTTTGCCGATTTTTGCCGATTATGTTCGCCGGAGCTGCTATTGTCATCTGAAAATGAATTCGAATGATACATGAAATGCGCACGCTTTTTATGGCAATTTCCAGTTTTAGTTAGGGGGGGGGAGGAGGGGGTGACTGTATAAGAGGAATTATTTCTGCGTGTCCCCGCCTTTGGATTGAAATAAATAAATTATAACGAATATTTTAATTATGATATTTAATACTGAATAATATATATTTTGGGAATGTAAACTGACGTTCATCAATTAATTAAAAATCTGTTTACTATAACAATATTCACCAAACATCAGATCTCCCTGCCAAAAACAAATGAAGCAGATATTGCAAATTAATCTTTTTTAGCTGATTTCAATTAGCTGTGCAAAAAATCTTTAGTGCGGATCATTTTTATGTTGTAATTTTATCTTTTTATGTTATTCTAGGGCTATTTGTTATTTTTTAAAAGACCGTGCACAGTTACAGATACAACAGAGAAAGTTGCTTTAAAAAATATTTAACTGTGATAAATAAACAATATTACCTTAAAATTGTCACATAAAATCACAACGAATTAAATATTAATTTATTGTGTATCACCGTGATCGAAAAAAGAAAGATAAAAAATTACTAAAAATTTAACATTCAATAAATGTATTAATTCAATGAACGAGATAGATTTTTGTTGTGCAGTTAAAAAAAAAAAAAAAAAAAAAAACACTTTCAACAAACTATTGTAGAAGAAAGTTACTGGTACCGAACACTTAAACTTAATTTTTTTTCGATAGCAATACCCAGTTTTAAATATATGTTTTAAATGTTTGCTGCAACTATGTCTAGATACCAAATTTCAAGTCATTTGAAGGATAAGTATTTGAATTATAAACATTCAAAATATAGTGATTCATAAATAAATTTTAAATTATATTTTCATGTTTTTATTAATATTTCCTGAAATTATACTCCTAATGTGTTATTTCCTATTTGTTGCAATAATACTATAATATCCAAATATAAATACATTCAATTTGAAATTTTTATAATTTTATCATATGAACTATGAAATTGATATTCGAAAAACTTATGAAGTGCAACCTACAGTTTTTCTAAATTAGATTTATTAATTCCTGCTTTATGGAAATACAAAATTTCAAATTTTCCTTCCAAGTAGTTATCAAATTATGCATAAAAAACGGCAAATGGTGGTTTGAAGCGCCGTCTGTGATAGAAGTGACATGGTATTTTAAAAATTTTTATACTAACCTGTATCCAGCAGTCCTGAGTGGCGCCTAGCTAGTTAAGAAGGGAGATCTCTCGGTCAAAAATCGAGTACCGAATTTCAATTTGGATACAGCCCCTAAAATATACTTGTTTTAAAATAATATTTTTCTCAAAACTTATCGTACGAATTGTATAAAAATTTGTTTTTAGTCTAATTGAAGAGTGTAGAATTCATTTATGCTGTATGAATTGGGTTCTGCTATTGAAAAAAAAAGGGGTTTATTTTAATGTGTAGATGGCCCTCTAAGCAAATTTTATATACATCATTTGAAAGTAGACTTCTTTTCCAATCGTTTGGTACCAGTTACTTTATCCTAAGATATTTTTATGCAAAGTTAGTAGGGGTTTTTACTTTTTATTCCACAATAGTACTATTAACATATTATAAATATAAATACATCAATGTGAAGTAGTGTAATTATTATGGTCTTCTATTAGTAATGGAAACAAGAATTCATAGTTACTAGGGGGTGTTTAATTTTTTTTTTCTACGACGGTACGTCAGTGAACTAATTCAAAATAGAATCAAAGATTAAAATATATTCTACTCACACCAACAAAATTTTAAAAATATATTTTACATAAAAAGAATGTGCTTCAGCACAACAGTCTATATAAGTTCTAGCTTACATAAACGAGTGAGCGCCTGTAATGGCAGTAAGTCCTCCTCGTTAACTCTTTAAAAGTAGATCTTAAGATTATCCCTCAGAAGCTAGATGTCCAGCTGAGAATCAACTTTCCTACACCTTACATATAATGTGAAGTCTAAGAACAGGATAGGCTCAATAGATGATAGTTTCTTTTCCTTTTCACTAATCTATTCCATAGCAGACTTTTATAAAATAACACAGCGAGAGCTTTTTCTTACCGCCTGTATCTTCCAGAAAAACCGATTCATGAGTTTTATCAATCAGTGTGTTTGCAGATTGTGTATATTAAGCTCACAAAATTAAATTACAATTAAATGAATGAAGTTTCGCCCAGAAATGAGTATTGAGTGTAAAAACTTTTATAGCTCAAGCTTTCATATTTCCGAAAGAACAAGGACTTTTAATATTATTGAGTGAGGAAGAGTATTATTTTAATCCCTTGACTAGAAAGTTCAGAAGTGGAAATTTCTGAGGTATAATTTGATGATTTAGATGTTATTTTTACTGTCGTTATTTTTATTGTCTTATTCTTACCAATAAGACAAACACAAATTTTAAGACGAATTTACATCGCGATAATTTATTGATAATGGAAAACAGGCCTTTAGATATACTGGGCCATGGTCCAAATTATGGAATAGCACTTGTTTTCTTCTTGGCAGATGGCTGCGTTTGACGAAAAAATTAAATTTATTCTTGTAGGGGGAAAAAAATGATTAAGCTATTAAGGAAGTTTCACTTTAATATTTGTTACTAAATACTTAAAAATATTAGTATAAAGCAAATTGCAGAGTTTAAGCAGCTGAAATGAATTAATTTAAGCCCATTTAATTGCAAAATAGAGCAATAAATTATTCTAAAATCCTAACTGAGTAAACAGGCTACAGGCTATAAAATATCAATTTTCAGCAGAAAATTTGAAATTTATTTTATTTATTTTATTTTATATTATTTATTTATTTATATGATATTTTTTCAATGATAAGACCGATATATAGATTTCGAATATATATATATATATATTCGTAAAACAGAAAAAAAAGAAAAAACGTGCAATGAAGGTTTAATGGGAAATTTAAACTTCCACCTAAAGAAAACGAAAAAAAGATACCTCATTTCTTTGAATTTAAATAAGGACGGATCAAATTATCTGGTGATTATTAAATAGATAAATGAACAGTTTTTTAAAGAGATATTCGTAGAAAGTCCAATAAAGGTACGTTTTCCTTCATATGAATGCAATTAAAGTTAATAAGCCTTTATTTACTTGAAAATAAAGGGGAAAAGATAATGTTTAAAGTATTTTAATTAAAAAACTAAGTTACATATTATTATTACACCACATTATATATTATTATACACTACATTATTTTGTAGTTATATTAGTACTTTTAGTTATTTTTCAACTATTTTAACTGTTTTTATACTGTTAAAATAAAGATAGTATTGAAGGAATTGAGTACACTGAACCAGATATAGAACTTTTTGATTTAAAAGCAATAAATATTGTTAGTTGAAAGTATATGTTTTATAATAATGAATCATAATGATAAAAACTAGGAAATGAAATGCAGTCGCACGCTTTTTAACCCCGAAAATGATATCTAAAATTGAAAGAATCTCCAATGAAAGGATTGAAACTAATATACCTGGTTTAAGGGAGCTGTTTGAACAGTTAAACAAAAAATGTGAACTTTAGTTAAAATAGGACAGTGAAGTTAGAGAGTCCACTTTAGTTCCATGCTTTAAACAATACTAATCAACAGGTTCTTGCGTTACTTTCAAGCTTATAAAAGATTTTTGGTGCTGCCATCTAGTGCAAACTGCATGAATCTCAGAAATGTAGAGTGACATAAATCAGTCTTTTAATCTTTGTACTGTTTGTTTCTTTTTGGTCTTTAATCTCTTTCAAAATTAACATTTAATGCATGAGGTTGCATGAAAAAACTCATTTTAACATTTTAAAAAATGATACCATTGTTTATGCTTTTTAAATGCATAAACGTAAAAACATTTTAGAAAAATCAGTTTATTAAAGACAGTCATTCAGAAAAAAATGGCTGTTATTTGATAAAATGAAGAACTAAATTTAGAACATGACATATTCCTATAATACAGGGCTGTCCAACGCGGTGCCCGCGGGCACCATGGCGCCATTTGCAGGTTTTCTTGGCGCCCTTTTGAAGGATTCCTATTACTAGTCTTTTTTTAAAAGTTTTTTTACCTTGTGTTCTTAACCTTTATTTAAAATCACGGATATCTGTTTGAGAGATGTTTTAAAAATCTCTACAAGCGTATTTCACGCATCAACAATTATAATGTACGCAACGTATTAAAAGAAAGGCAACAATACATGATTAATAATAATAATAATAATAATAATAATAATAATAATAATAATTATAATAATTATAAAAATGCGTGCTGTTGCGTTTCTTTATTAATTTTTAGTTATTCTTTATGAATCTTTTTGTGGAAATTAGGCCAATAGAAATTAAGAAATGTCGCCAATTATTTTTTTTTATATATGTTACAGGCCAAACCCGATTTTAGGCCAAACCGGTCTATCCTAACGCCCATCGGATAAACTAGTTTTTCCTAGGCCAAACTGGTCTATCCTAACGCCCATCGGATAAACTAGTTTTTCCTAGGCCAAACCGGTTTATCCTAACGCTCATCGGACAAACTAGTTTTTCCTAGGCCAAACTAGTCTATCCTAAGGCCCATAGGACAAACTAGTTTTTCCTTGGCCAAACTAGTTTGGCCTAACTCTTATAGGATAAACTAGTTTATCCTGCTGTTTATTGGTCTGAACTAGTTTATCCTAGGCCGATCTAGATAATCCTAGGCCAATTCAATTTGGCCTGATTTTATTGAATTCAATGACCGCCTCAGCGCCAACATTCTAGTTTGTCTTAGGCTGATCTACTTTGTCCTAGGCTGATCTAGTTTGTCCTAGGTTGACCTAGTTTATCCTAGGCCAATATAATTTTACGTGTTTTTAGCACACAAGCGTCAAAGCCCGAGAAATAATGAGCTCGCAGGTTCTGTATTTATGTATGTACAATGTATGTACGCATGATTGTACGTATGTACATACATATGTACGTAATGCGATAACTCTTGGTAGAAATATTCGATTTGCTTAAAATTTTGGAAGTAGTTTCATTTTGATAAAGTACTTTTCTGATTAGTTTTGGGAATTCATTGGATAAGATTAAGAGGGGTTGAAAGGGAGACTAATACCCCATTGTTAATTCAGAGAAATGGATTTTTCATGCAGAATTATCAGTTTTCATTTAAAATTTTAGGTATAGGATCATTCTGACAAGATGCCTCCGTGATTAGTTGTGGATGTTTATCGTTTAAGTGTAAAACAAAGGGCAATGTAGGTAACCCCCCAATAATTTAGATAAATGGTTTCGATGCAGAATTTATGGATTTGCGTCAAATTTGGATGTATGTTCTTTCTGATAAGCAATTCCCTGAATAGTTTTGGGGAGTTTAATGGTTAAGTATGAAAGAAAAAGTGAAGGATTACCAACTTTCATAGGAAAAACTAGTTTATCCTATGGACATTTAGAGAAATAAGTTTGGCATTGGAAAATTAGTTTATCCAATTTGCGTTAGGATAAAATAGTTTGGTTTAGGCTAATATAATTTGGCTCAAAATTGGGTTTGGCCGGTAAAAACATATCTTTCACTAGAAAAACCATAAATGTGTGTCAAGAGTCATTGCTTGTAACATGAATACAGAAATTTAACATGTCTACCGTAGAGACATGATACATTGGACATGGTGTTTGCTTATTTTTATATTTCTTTCTGCAGACTCAGGCCATGCTGTGATAAGCTTGCTTTTATTATTATTATTATTATTATTATTATTATTATTATTATTATTATTATTATTATTCGAGCCAGATCGCAGCTGAACATAATTTGGAATCGAACAGCGTTTTCCATTTTTGAGAAATTAATTACCTGTCGACATATAGCTATTTTTGTCATGGCGTCAAGTTTTTCTTTTCCGTAAAGTCGCAACTGGAAATTCAATTCAAAACGTAGCTTTAATAGTATTTTCTCAAAGATACATCGCTTTTATGAAAAAATGGTTAACGCCATTCGATTACATATTTTCTGAGTGCAAATGCCTGTTAATCTTATGCATTTCCGAAAAGGAATTAATTAATAAATGTGTGAGGATGTAGCTCTTTTGGATTTGAGAAAACCCTTAAGGAATGATAGAAAAATATATTTACAAATCTACTTTTTACTAAACATATTCAAAAGTAATGATGTTTATAACACTCCTTTTTTTCTTTTATTCTAACTATTTAATGAATTCCTATTTGAATATTGAAGGACTAAGAATCTAAATAATCAATAATACATTGTGTATTTTCCATTCAGCGAACACATCGTAATTTAAAAATACATTGTAGATTTATCCATAAATATGTATGCAGTATTTTTTTAAGGAATCTTAAATGTATGTGAATTAAAATCCGAATTTTTTGCAGAAATTGAGTAGGGCCAGGTCGAGCCGGACTGAGTCTCTTTTCACTGATTTTTGTACAGGCAGGGCTCGGGCTGAACTTTTAATTTTTTTACCGGGCTTCGAAATTCCGGCCCGTGCAAACCTCTAACAGTATTCTACTACCCTTCAAATAAAATGCATTATACAGGGGTGATAGCAAAACCACTTTGCACAAGGTTAGCAATGGAGCAGTAGTCGGGATTAATATTAAAAAGAATATTGCCCTGTTAAACTGATGCCTTTGCATTCACAGGCTGTTTACAGTAATTGTGTATTACAGATATATTTTTTTTGAAAAATAACGCCCTCGAAAAAACAAGTAAGGGGGATTACTTTTTCCCCTTTCCCCTAATTATACTTAACCATTGAACCACAAAACTAATCACAGATACGCTTTATAAAATTGAACAATAATCCAAAATTTGAAGCAAATCAGATAATTCTGCTCAAAAACCATTCATCTGGTTTAAGGAGGGTAATACTACATTCCTCCTTTTAATAATTAAATCCTCAAAACTATTCAGGGATTCGCCTTATAAAAAAAACGATGTTCAAAATTTAATCGGCAAATCAGATAAATCTGCATAAAAACCCATTTATTTAATTTAAGGAAGGCGATAAATCGTCCACTACCCCATTATACTTAACCAAAAGAAAAATTAATTAAAGAAGCGTCTGATCAAAATGAATTCATGTCCAAAATTTTAAGCAAATTGGATAATTCTGTATTATAACTAATTTATCTAATTTAAGGAAATAAATTGTACGCTTCCCCTTTATACTTAACCAAAGAACCACCAAAATTAATCAGTGAAGCTCTTCATCAGAATGAACAAATCAAAGATTTGCAGCAAATCGGTTAATTCTGCATGAAAAACCCATTTCGCAAAATTAGGCGGGAGCCCCCCTTTCTTCCATTTGTTCTTAACCAATTAACCCCCAAAACTAATTAGGGAAGCACCTTACCAGAATAAATCTATTTCAGAAATTTAAGCAAATCAGCAAATTTTGCTTGAAAAAAGCATTTACATAAATTATGGGGAGTTACCTTTATTTCCCCCTTCCTTTGTACTTAAACAATGAACATCCACAACAAATCATGGAGGCGCCTCATCAGAATGCTTCTATATCAAACTTCTTTTTAACAAAATATGCTAATAATGCTTGGAAACCCATTTATTTGAATTAAGGGAAGGGGCGAATCAGCCTCTCGATCTTCCTCCCCCTTATTATTCTCCAATGACCTCCAAAAATTAGACAGAAAAGTTCCTCATAAGAATAAACCTATATTGAAAATTTGATGCAAATCGAGCATTTCTATCAAGAATTATTGCGTTACGTACTTACATACAGTGTCTCACATAAGTGATGGGACACTTGTGCTTTACAAAAGGAAACTAAGCAAATAAATTAAAAAAACATGTACACATTTTTTTGTGAGTGTGTTTCATACTTAAATTTAGTAAAGATTATTACATAACATACATTTTATCAAAATATTAAAATATTAATTTAATAAAAATACAAATGTTTAGAACGGAGCAAAAAATAGCTCACATAAGTGATGGGACACCATTATATATGCAACAAAAATCGTCTGAAATAAGCATTAAAAATATTTTTTGGGGTTTTATTTTTACTTAAAAGCAATTGGCAATAATTTATAAAATCGCCTGCAGTATTTCTCTCCAGTTTGTTTTGGAATTTTTGTGTTTTTTAGCTCTGTGTAGCCATGAATGCTAAACGAAAAGAAACTTCGCCTGAAATTCGAAAATTAGTTATTAATTTGCATATTGAACGTGGAAAATCTATTAGAAAAACTGCTGAAACAGTTAACGTGAGTCGTTCAACAGTTTTCAGTATCATTAAACGATATAAAGAGAATCATATGATTCAGGATAAAAGAAGACCTGGCCGACCATCAAAGCTATCCAATGGAATAAAGCGAATTATCGTTCGAAATATTAAAAAAAATCCAAGAAATAGTGCTTCAAAAGTTGCTGCTGATTTACAAGCATTATATGGAATAATTGTTAATCCTGAGACTATTAGAAGGATAATTCGATCTGCTGGATATCACGGTAGAGTAGCCAGGAAAAAATTCTTCGTAAGTGAAAAGAATAGAAAACTCAGACTAGCTTTCGCAAAATCCAACATAAATAAGAATTCTGATTACTGGAATAAAGTTATATTTGCTGATGAGAGTAAATTTAATATATTTGGTTCTGACGGTAGAATCTTGGTGTGGAGAAAACCCAGGGAAGAATTTCGCAAACAAAACTTAGTACCAACAGTAAAACATGGTGGAGGAGGAGTTATGGTATGGGGGTGTATGTCGTCCGTTGGAGTTGGTAATCTTGTTTTTATTCAGAGTATAATGGATCAGTACAATTATATTGATATTTTAAAGCAAAATTTGAAATCTTCAGCAGAAAAATTGAACCTTCATAACGATTTTAAATTCTACCAGGACAATGACCTCAAGCACACTGCTCTGAACGTTAGACTCTGGCTGCTATATAACTTTCCTGAAATAATAAAAACACCACCACAATCCCCAGACTTAAATCCCATGGAAAATATTTGGCAAGAATTGGAATCAAGAATTCGCAAACGCACCATTTCTTCAAAACAACAACTAAAATCGGTGCTTCAAGAAGAATGGGGTAAAATCACTCCAAAAATCGCAAAAAAATTAGTCGAATCCACCCCAAAAAGATTAAATCATGTTTTAAAAGTAAAAGGAAATCCAACAAAATATTAAAACCTTTTAAAAAGTAAAATTTTTGGATAAATATATGATGGAAAAGTAAGTGTCCCATCACTTATGTGAGCCATTTTTTGCTCCGTTCTGAACAATTGTATTTTTACTAAATTAATATTTTAATATTTTGACAAAATGTATGTTATGTAATAATTGTTACTAACTTTAAATATGAAACACACCCAAAAAATTTTTGCACATGTTTGTTTATTTATTTTATTGCAGTTTCTTTTTATAAAGCACAAGTGACCCATCACTTTTGTGAGACATTGTACATACATAGATGCAGAACCCACGAGCACATTATTTCTCAGACTTTGGTAGCCTGATGAGATCATAACACGCCAAATTACATTATTTCTATCAAGAGTTATCGTGTTACGTACATACGTACGTACATACATGTGTACATACATGCGTACATACAGAACGTGCGAGCCCATTATTTCTCAGGCTTTGACGCCTGTGAGTTAAAAACACGTAAAATACACTGGCCTAGGATAAACTAGGTCAGCCTAGGACAAACTAGAATGTTGGCGCTGAGGCGGTCATTGAATTCAATAAAATCAAGCCAAATTGAATTGGCCTAGGATAAACTAGATCGGCCTAGGATAAACTAGTTCAGACCAATAAACAGCAGGCTAAATTAGTTTATCCTATAAGAGTTAGGCCAAACTAGTTTGGCCTAGAAAAAACTACTTTGTCCTATGCGCCTTAGGATAGACTAGTTTGGCCTAGGAAAAACTAGTTTGTCCGATGGGCGTTACGATAAACCGGTTTGGCCTAGGAAAAACTAGTTTATCCTATGGGCGTTAGGATAGACCGGTTTGGCCTAGGAAAAACTAGTTTATCCGATGGGCGTTAGGAGAGACCGGTTTGGCCTAGGCCAATCTAGTTTGGCCTAAAATCGGGTTTGGCCTGTAACATATATATATATATATATATATATATACATATATATATATATATATATATATATATATATATATATATATATATATATATATATATATATATATATATATATATGTATGTATATATATATATATATATATATATATATATATATATATATATATATATATATATATATATATATATATATATATATATTCATAGATATATATACATTAATATATATATTATAATTCTCAAGATAATTATGACTTAGTGTATCGAGATAGTCAAATAATCTTATATTATGCTATTATTAGTCTTATATAACAATATATTTTCCCCATTAGTAGACGATCTCCTGATGGAATAATCGTACCACCCGAGAGGGACATGGGTAGTGCATAATATAAATAAGCAGTCGCAGGGCTTTCCAACGATATATCACACGAAAGGTGTCGGCTAAATTTAGAAAAGCGGTGACTTGTGAGGACTAAGTGGTATCCAACGATATATCTCAAGAGAGATGTAGGCCAAATTTAGGAAATATTTCCCCTCCCAAAGTAGACTCTTCCTCTAACTGTGAATTTTTCATATATCATAAATAATATTTATCGGAGGGCCCTGTAAAGAAATCCGATCTTAAATGATAAAACGCTACAGTTTGAAAAAAGATCGAAAATTGTCCACGGTAGGGAAATTGATGGGGGTCAGGGGGAGGGGAGAAAGGTTTATAATATGAAAGAGTGATTGAGTGAAAAAGTGAGAGGCTGTCTTATGATACGCCACATGGTCCAAAAAGTATGGAATTTTCCACCACCACTTTAATCCCCTCGGGAGTGGAAATTTATAAATATTGCTGAAACACTTATTTAATTAGTTTTTAATAATTTTATTTCTGCCGTTTCATGCTAGTATTAAAAAAAACAGCTGAGATGTGCCAAATGTCCTAAATTTTTCGAACCCCCCCCCTTTTAACCCCTTGAGGGGGGATTTCGAAAATCGTTGGATTATGTGTTTAATAATATTTTTAGTAGATTTATTTTCTGGAATTTCACGCTCCTACCTTAAATGTTTGCTGAGATATGGTAAGTTGTTCCAAAATTTTTGACCCCGTCCCCCCGCTTGTCCCTCTTAGGGGGGGGGGATTTCAAAAATCCCATCTTAGTGGACACGTACATCATAAGAAGTATTTTCTCTCCAATTTTAAATGGTTCTACATTCAATATTTTGGGCCGAACGTTGATTATCAGTCAGTCAGGACAAACTATTATATATATATATATATATATATATATATATATATATATAGATAGATAGATAGATAGATATCTCTACTAGCTGACCCGCCCGCCGTTGCCCAGCCATTAGATAAAATATATACTAGATATATCATATAAATATATTAGATGCATTATAGAGATAAATAACAAATTATTAAAGCAAAGCATGTAAGTTTTCAGGTGCGAATTCATTGTATTTTCAAATTATACTCAAATTATTCTTAAAATAATAATAATAATAGTAAATAAATAAGGCAATTAAACAGGGCCAACAATTTTGCTGTCGCCGTATAAAAACATGCACAAAATACAAAACAAAAAAAACGAAATGCATAAGTCAAAAGTAAAATTCTTGTTTCTCTACAACCCCCCCTTCCCCTACACACACACAGGCACACCAGGCTTAAAAAAAAAAAAAATAAAAAAAAAAAAAAAAAAAAAAAAAAAAATCAGTAAAAAATTTTAAATTGCAAAAGAGGTTTAAAGATCGATTTAATCATCAATTAGCTTTAAACAATCAAAAGTTGCGCCATTTTATCTTCTCCCAAGACCGAAATTATTTTCAAGTTTCAAATGATTAAATTTTGTTTCTTATCTATACACACACACACACACACAAAAAAAAATCTATGTATAAAATAATAATCAAATTATTGTTATGGAGTGAGACAAAATTATTATATCTGGTACTATAACAAAGTTTTAAAAATATAGAATATTTTACATATATTGACATTTGAACTTCAAAAAATAAATTAACTTTCTTAGTATTAATGAAATAATATTGATAAAATAATCCATAGTACAGTTTCAACTTCATGCACATACTAAATACATTGACTTGCGAATTGTAAAATGGTTGGCAAAAAAGAAAGCAAATATATTGAAAGAAAAAATTTAGTTAAAAATAATAATAACTTCATGAAATTTAAATAATAACTAGCTTGTCACCTCCAGTTTGAAACAAACCTAGCAAATAAATCGGGAATTGCGATACTAACTGTTAAAAAAAAGTTAATATACAGGGTGATTCAGCTCGTCGGTGACAAACTTTAAGGATCGATAGAGCACACCTAGACGAACATTTTTGAATAGGGAATGTAGGGTCCCTGACGCGATGGTAAGGCGCTAGGCGCTTTCGAAAATTTGGGTGCCGAAATTCGAAACGTCATAAAAACTAGGGAAATGGTTAGATTTTCTTGCTTGTTGCGTCGAAATGATTCTGTTTGTTTAGACTTTCTTCAGTACCAATTTGATAAGCGTATCTCTTAAAACATGGATAGGGGGCGCTGCAGACTTTGGAGAGCTAGACAACAACTTTAAGCCCGTTATTTTGATAATTTAACACATGCTCGCCAAAGTTTATACTCTAACTTAAAGTTTGAACCCAAAAGTAGAGCCCTGCAAAAAGCGTAAGAGCCGGAATAAAATGTCAAAGTACAGGGTGGTCGAAACTCGAAGGCTCCTAAGAGATAAACAAACAGATTTCTTGACTTATGGCATGCATTTTCATGATTCTGTTTGCTGGGGCTCTCTGAAACTCAGTTGAACGGTACAAAAAGAAACATCGATAGGGGGCGCTTTGGGCAAAAAACATAATTCGTTGACATTTCGGACGCTAACTGGAAACGGGGCGCTACGATCAGTTAGAAACAAAACAAGAGAGTAATTTACTTATCATAAAAAGCTATTAAAACTGCAGTTTTTTTTTTTTTTTAACAAACATAGCTGGTTTCAATCATGCACAATGCGCGCAATAAAATTTACATAAGGTGCTTTTTGCTGATTTATGCAAAAGATATCGTACCATATCGATATGCAAAAGATACGTAATGCGTAGACGACAACGCGAGATGACGTAGTTGTATGCGCAGACACGTCTTTTGAACGTGCGGTACCTACTTAAGCTTCGGGTTACTTGTCTGCAGATCGGTAGTAGGATGGAACGGTACACAAACTCTGAATTGGCTGACATGCATTTGGCGTATGGCGCTGCTGGTTGTAATGGACGAGCCGCTCAGCGGTTGTACGCCGAGCGTTACCCCAACAGGCAAATCCCCTGCCATGCCTTCTTCGCTCGAGTACACCAGAGGTTGTCCACAACGGGATCTTTCGACGGAGGCAGGCCTGAACGGGAGCGATCAGTGAGCACCTCCGACAACGAAGAGGCTGTGCTTAACCTGGTTGAGGACAACCCAGGTCTTAGCACGAGAGATATCGCCAGACATGTTGGCATTTCGCAAGCAACTGCGTGGCGCATCTTACGTTCCCGGAATCTGCACCCCTACCACATCCAGCGGGTGCAGTTGCTCAGAGAGCAGGATTTTGGCCCTCGAGTGGAATTCTCAAGATGGTACTTGGCGATGAGATCCAGGGATCCCCGTTTTGTAAACAGCATTTTGTTTACGGACGAGTCCACCTTCAGCCGGGAGGGAATGTGGAACGCCCACAACAGTCATGTGTGGTGTGATGAAAATCCACATGAAACCAGAAGCCGAGCAGCCCAGGAGCGTTTCTCAGTAAATGTGTGGGCCGGCATTCTGGGGGATTGCCTCATTGGCCCTTATTTGTTAC
Source organism: Maratus speculifer (assembly GCA_964019185.1). Lineage (NCBI taxonomy): Eukaryota > Metazoa > Arthropoda > Arachnida > Araneae > Salticidae > Maratus > Maratus speculifer. The sequence goes on from CAXHSM010000010.1 coordinate 596,521, forward strand.
CTGAACGGCTGACAGGTGGAAATTACCTGATTTTCCTGGATCAAGTGCTGCCGCAGCTTCTGGAGGAGGCGCACGTACCCGAAGGTTCGCATCGCCAGATGTGGTTCCAGCACGATGGAGCTCCGGCCCATTACACGAACGACGTGCGTCTCCATCTAAACGCAAGGTATGGCCAGCGGTGGATCGGGCGTGGGGGTCCAGTTCACTGGCCTGCCCGATCACCAGACCTCACCTGCTTGGATTTCTTCCTTTGGGGTTACCTGAAGGCCGAGGTATGCCATACACCTGTCAGCAGTGCTGAAGAACTTGTGGCGCGCATTGTGGCAGCTGCAGGGCAGATCAGAGATACTCCTGGCATTGTTGGAAACACACACTCCTCAATGCGACGGAGGTGCGAAGCCTGCATCATGGCCCAAGGTCGAAATTTCGAGCATCTTCTGTAGTGTTATTTTTTGTAAATAAATTTCCAGTATCATTGATGTTTTTGGTCTAAATTTATTCAGAAGTGTTGAGCAGAGGTAGAAAATGTGTTTTCATTATTACTAACTGATCGTAGCGCCCCGTTTCCAGTTAGCGTCCGAATTGTCAACGAATTATGTTTTTTGCCCAAAGCGCCCCCTATCGATGTTTCTTTTTGTACCGTTCAACTGAGTTTCAGAGAGCCCCAGCAAACAGAATCATGAAAATGCATGCCATAAGTCAAGAAATCTGTTTGTTTATCTCTTAGGAGCCTTCGAGTTTCGACCACCCTGTACTTTGACATTTTATTCCGGCTCTTACGCTTTTTGCAGGGCTCTACTTTTGGGTTCAAACTTTAAGTTAGAGTATAAACTTTGGCGAGCATGTGTTAAATTATCAAAATAACGGGCTTAAAGTTGTTGTCTAGCTCTCCAAAGTCTGCAGCGCCCCCTATCCATGTTTTAAGAGATACGCTTATCAAATTGGTACTGAAGAAAGTCTAAACAAACAGAATCATTTCGACGCAACAAGCAAGAAAATCTAACCATTTCCCTAGTTTTTATGACGTTTCGAATTTCGGCACCCAAATTTTCGAAAGCGCCTAGCGCCTTACCATCGCGTCAGGGACCCTACATTCCCTATTCAAAAATGTTCGTCTAGGTGTGCTCTATCGATCCTTAAAGTTTGTCACCGACGAGCTGAATCACCCTGTATATCGAATAGCAGTACATTTTTACAAGTTATTAAATAATTTATCTCTCCCCTCAATAAATAAATATATCTATTATTAAATATGAAAACAATAGTTATTTACACATTTTATAAGGTACCCTGGGGTAATAACGCCACGTTAAGGTTCTACCAATTTTCACGGCTCAGTTTTAGTTTGTATTTTTCAAACAAATATATGATTTGATGCAGCAACTCATCAACAATCTATATAAAAAAAATTATTTAACAGATATGTATTCATAAAATGTAATGGCGTGATTTCTTGGCCAATGCTATTTGGCGTCATTACCCACCTATATGGGTAATAACGCCATGCAAACAAAACTATGAAATAAGATGGAATAATTGCATGTAGATTGCCCAATTCTAAAAATACAATCTCTACAAACTTAGAAATTGACAAATTGCATTCTAAGCTATTGAAAATGTTCACTTTTTTGTGAAAGTGTAAGAAAAAAGAAAAATAAAAGTGTGGTGTGTGTGTGGGGGGGGGGATGAGGCAAAAGAATATCAGACCGTGAGCTTCTTTTTGCTTTAAAAGGACCGCTTAAATAGAATTATTAGAAACATTGCACTGTTTTAACTGTGTTTTTTTTAATCTGTATTTAGGATGTAGCTCGGCCACTGTAGGGAATCAACCGGGATATTAATGCCAAGGATTGGCGTTATTACCCCGTTATAGTTATTGGCTGTACATTTTAAATTACAAATTATCTCGAGAAGATATCCGAAATCTTCAACAACATTTTGAAAGTCCATGAAATGTACTACAAATTTATGTAATTAACAAAGTATTTCCGGATAAAAAAAAATAGTCTTCACATCACAAAACGTATCTTGCAAATTTTAGATCAAGCGTTAATTTTAGTTGCTTGTAAAAACAATAAGACCTAAAAATGAAACAAATTAACTTGAAACTGTTTTTTGCAATTTACATGACTCAAAACCCTTCTGCGAAGAGCACGTGGGTGTCATTTACCAGATTATTTCATAATTATGCAAAATATTAGCACTTGGCGTTATTACCCCGCCTGGCGTTATTACCCCAGACCACCTTATATCTAAAATATTCTGTAATAAAGTAGCTTACTTACTTCAAAAGGTTTTTTTTTTTGGAACTCCAGCAATGCAAAACGGTATATGCATATGGGCTGAAATTTTATCAACATGTTTTTGTTTATTATGTGTGTTCCTGTAATCATTATCGAAAATGGAATTACGTAACGCAGATTGTGCTTTTTGTCTCTTACATTTAGGTGACGACATAACAGATGCAAAAATATTGAATTATTAACCAAATACCAAAATATTCTCGCATCAACATTTTGTAATTGAATAATTTCGCACTATGAGCTTGAATACTAACGGTTTAAACAAAGAGTTAATGCAGGTGCTGCTTGTTTTGTAATTGACACATAGGACAGGAAGTTCAGCGTCCAGTTGTCTAGGTGTCCAAGCTGTACTTTGAAGAGAAAAAAAATGTTCTATCTTTCTATTTTTCAGAAGTCAGTTAAAATTTCTAGCTGTTTATTATTATTATTATTATTATTATTTATTTGTTTGCTTAAGGAATATTTTAGAGACAAAAATTTGTCAAAAATACGGGATTTCTTAATATAAGTTTTAATTCTTTCTAACGACAAACTTTAAAACAGCGTAACAACTTGATGTTACCCCTTATTTTTTGGACTAAACAAAATGCAATAGTATTAATAAAAATATTTAAAAAAAAATAAATACAAGTGATTCAGAAAAAAAAAAAAAAAAAAAAAAAAAAAAAAAAAAAAAAAAAAAAAAACGAACGTATTATTTCTGGGAGAAATATACTCGTATATTGTAAAATATTCATATTATTTCGAGATAAAAATTCAAAGTATTTCGGTATTTTCAATTTTCATCCTATATCATATATATTTCTTAAGCACTTTTTTTAAATCAATTCAAAATTACGTAAAAAGGTAAATAAAAACAGTTTCACATTTTTAATTATATATTTTTTTAATAAAATAAAAAGAAAACACACTATTAGTTAGTAGGAAAAAATAAAACCATAATTATTTCCAATTAAAGGTAAAATTTGTATAGAGTGGAAAACATCCAGATTTCGAAATGGAAAAATATTAAATATTTGTATTTCAGTTTTGAATTTTCATCGGATACCATTTAAATTCCGTGATACATATTTCTAACTAAATTTAATGTTTACATAAAAAAATAGGAGTTTCTTCACTTCAATCAGTATAGCTTAAAGTTTCCAGACTAAACTAAAAACTTTCCTATAGTAAATAAATACAGGTAGATTTCGATATTTCGAAGTCAAAAGGCACAGAAAAAAAAATCGGAATATTAAGGTTTTACTCAAAATACCACAGTTACAAATAACATTAACATTGCTACAATATGTGCATAAATATTTTTTTTTCGTCATATCGAGGTTTCCGAGTACACAATATTTGACAAATCAAAATTTTTCTGAATAGTTTTATTTAAAAAAAAAAAAAAAAAAAAAAAAAAAATCCTATATATTGATAATTTATATTAATTAGTAAAATAAACTAATTAACAAATTACCAATTAGTTAAATTAATAAGTTCCGGTTAAGAATAAGTTTATGTTTTCTTCGTTATAAATTGTTTTTTCTTATTAGAAACTACAAGGGGAAATAAATCCGACTAAGAAGAAAATTTTATAGGTTTTCTTCGATCTAACTTGTTTTTCTTATTTAATTAAAAACTACAAAAATCTTTCTCCAATTCATAAATATTTATAGATTAATACCTTTTTTTTCGGCTAAACATACTTTTTTCCCGATCGAACAAGAGTTTTTCCGTCTGACTTTTCCGATTTTCCAATTTATAAATTTTTATGGGTTAATACGTAATATTATTTTTTCCGACTAAACATGCCTTTTCTGATGGAACGGAAAAATTTCCGAATGATATTTTTGTTTTTTCAATTTATAAGTTTTTATAGGTTAATACCATTTTTTTCCGATCGGACAAGAAATTTTCCGACTGATTTTTCCGCTTTTCCAATTTATAAGCTTTTGGAGGTTAATACATAATACTGTTTTTTCCGACTAAACATGCCTTTTCCGATGGAACGGGACATTTTCCGAATGATATTTTCGTTTTTCCAATTTAGAAGTTTTTATAGGTTAACACCAGTTTTTCCTATTGACTTTTCCGTTTTTCCAATTTATAAATTTTTATACGTTAATACGTATTACTGTTTTTTCCGACTAAACATGCTTTTTTTCCGATGGAAACGAAAAATTTTCCGAATGATATTTTAGTTTTTCCAATTTATAAGTTTTTATAAGTTAATGCCATTTTTTCCAATCGAACAAGAGTTTTTCCGACTGATTTTTCCATTTTTCTAATTTATAAGTTTTTAAAAGGTAATACATAATACTATTTTTTCCGACTTTCCGATTAAACGGTATGCCTTTTCCGATTAAACGGTAAATTTTCCGAATGATATTTCCGTTTTTCCAGTTTATAAGTTTTTATAGGTTAATACTATTTTTTTCCGACTAAAGATACTTTTTTCGAGCGATCTGGTAATTTTCCGACTGATTTCTTCTGGGGGGGGGGGTGCTGCACCCCCCAACCCCCCCCCCCCGGGATTTACGCCCCTGGGGGACCCTAAAATGTAGGGACTGAACTCCTGGTAACCTATGAATTAATTAGGCCAGACATATAAAACTATTTATGTGTTTTCTGAGTCTGCGTTGTCTGAATAGACGCAATTAGAAACATCTCAAAAAATCTGAAGCACGGCGTTGCTTATGCTTCGCTTTGTTTTTTAGGTGTTTGTTAACAAAACACGTGCTCGTTATTTGTGCATAAAAATCTCTCGTGAAAGTGTTCGTTAACAGATCAACCACTATAATAGTTAAAGGTATACAGAAATAGTTGTTATTTTCACCCCTAATATAGAAGGTGTATTTTACCATCAAATTATTTCATAAATTTAAATTTAATTTCAGCTTTTTGAAATGATATTTCAACAATATAATGTTCATTATTAAAGGAAAAAAATAAAGAAAAAAAAATCCAATATTTAATTTGAAAAACATGCAAAATAATTTTTTAAAAAGTATCGTTTAACTCTTGTTGCTATTAACGGACTTTGTCATGAGTTTTAAAACAATCATAATTGACTGATCTGAACTTTGATCCTTAGTTAAATCACATACTTCTTGTATATTTTTTCACTCTAAAAAATCTGTATTTACGCTACATATATGGGAATATCGGGGATTATAGTGCTGCACCACTAATACCTGATTTAAACAGTTAAATATTAACAGTGTTATTTATCTTAATCTCAGAAATTATGTCATTAATTAATGCAAGGAATAAGTATTTAGTGGTAGTATTAGTATTGTTTTTAATGCTCCTGATAATTTTTTGTGTAAATTAGCCAATAAATGGCGCTGCTATGCATAATTTTTTATGATTTCCACAATAGTTCTATTTCAAAAACTAATGCGCTGTTTTTCACCAAACATTAGATTCAATTATAGTCTAAGACCCGACTGCACATAATCCTAAGTCATGGAGCACAAGAAAATATCATTTATATTATGGAATTATAATCAAAAGGGAATCTAGTGATCCATGTCTGCCAGAAGTGAAGTGGTGCATAAACCAAACATGAATACCACTTGTGGTTGATTCGTAGACTTAACATTATATTTTCCTGAACCCAGTTTTTTATGTTTTCATATTTTTGATTGTACGGCAAATACAATGATAGATCTACGACTAAGCCACTAGTGGTATTAATTTTTGGCTTAAGAGCCCACAATAGTCACAAAAAAATTACTCAAAAAGACCCGGATGACCATGTAAAGTCTATGGGAGCGTTCTTTTCTAATATCTCGCTCAAATTTTAATATTTTTGCATGATTTTTTTGCACAAGATAGCTGAGGGCAATCCACAACCGGGCTAGTTTTTACTTTTTCGATTTTGGTTATATATTTTTCATATTACGATAGTTTCAGTTTCAGAACCGGTTTAAACCGGTTTCGAAAGTTAAAGTAATTTTTTAAAGAAAATCTGATACAAAAATCGAAAAAGTAAAAACTAGCCTGGTTGTGGATTGCCCTCAGCTATCTTGTGCAAAAAAATCATGCAAAAATATTAAAATTTGAGCGAGATATTAGAAAAGAACGCTCCCATAGACTTTACATGGTCATCCGGGTCTTTTTGAGTAATTTTTCTGTGACTATTGTGGGCTCTTAAGGCCCCACAATAGTCACAGAAAAAATACTCAAAAAGACCCGGATGATAATGTAAAGTCTATGGGAGCGTTCTTTTCGAATATCTCGCTCAAATTTTAATATTTTTGCGTGATTTTTTTTGCACAAGATAGCTGAGGGCGATCCACAACCGGCCTAGTTTTTACTTTTTCGATTTTGCTTATATATTTTTTATATTACGACAGTTTCAATTTCAGAACTGGTTTAAACCGGTTCCGAAAGTTTAAGTAATTGTTTAAAGAAAATCTGAAACGAAAACTGAAAAAGTAAAAAGTAGGCCGATTGTGTATCGTCCTCAGCTATCTTGTGCAAAAAAATCATGTAAAAATATTAAAATTTCAGCGAGATATTCGAAAAGAATGCTCCCATAGACTTTACATTAGCGCTCGTCTTTTACCGCGTGACTAATGTGTGCTCTTATGCACCACCTCACTTCCGATAGACATGATCATTAGATCCCGCTATGACTGCTCTTCCATGATATAAAGCGTTTTTTCTTGTGCTCGAAGACTTAGGTTTTGTGTGGTTGGCTTTTGGAGTATTAAATGATGACATTATTTGTTGCTGTTTTCACTTTGGTATAAATTACTTAATCGGTGACGCTGATCTGCCTCATTTTTCATTTAGATTTCAATGGTGTTTAACACTAAAACAGTTATAATACAACTGAAAACATATTTGAAAAAGAATATTTAAAAAAAATAAAACACGTGAGAATATTTGTATTACCTTTTGTTGGGTTAAGTGTAGACTTAAATTGGAATTTTCAGGTGCTGGTTTGCATGTGTCGAGGAAAATTATTTTATCGGTTCAGATCGGATTATGATTTGATAGATTTTTTTTTCTTTTCTTTTTTGTCGAGTTTGGATTAAACAATTTCTAAGGAAGATGCCCGATTTTTTTATCATTAAACTATAAAATTATTAAGAAAATTATTATTACGCAAGATATTAAGAAAATGACAGACAATCGAGATAGTCTCTTTTATGCTAAACAAACATATAAGCATCAGTAAAATTATCCTTGATACCGTAAAAAGAGAGGGTGTGGGAAAAGAAAAACAGGTGTCCTAAATAACTATGTATTCCTTACGAAGCTTTTTCTTTTCTAATCGCCTCTTGTTTCTTTTCTACAGATACATACAACCCCCCCTCACCCCCCCCCCCCCCCACACACACACAGGCACACCCACTCGAATACTTTTTTTTAGAGAAAATTGTAAGGAAATTGTTTTCACATAAGATATAGGTGAATTCAAATAATTTTAGAAAATATTTTTATATCTAGACAAATATTGGATATCTTCCGAAAGTTTTAGTTATTTTTATTTCCCATGTAAATATTTTGTAGTGTATTATGTAAATCTCGCCACATGTGTGTGGTCTCTTGAGTGATCCAGAGAGTTTTTATTAATCTTCTGGTTGGTCTTTTTGTTCAACACACGTTATTAAGCTTTCACGTTATTGATAAATCTGTAGCATATCGTTACTATTTGTTTTACTGACTACTTATTTTAAATTATTATTTTTACCAGTGTGAAAATTTGCATTTTCAGATACCATTATTATTATTTTCTAAATTTCACAGAAAAAAATAATTCATGTTTATAGACTGCTGATTTGATGATGATGAGATTGTTTAATGTAATAACTTATACATTTAGGACAAATGGAAGTAGTTTACATAATATCTCAACAATAAGATAAGTTATGATACTAATATCCGTTTAGGGGATTTTTTAAAAATATAAAGCAGTCTAATAAAAAGTAAAATATAAAACACAATTTTTTAAATAAAATTTATATAATCAGTACTAATATCGATAATAAAAGTTACCGAAATTCTTATAGATAAAATAATAAGATGATATGAATTTCTTTACATTGAAATAAGAAATTATTCATTTTTATCGTTATATGTTCTTTCCTCCAGATACATTATCAAATGAAAATGGAAAGTTTATTTTTCTTGTCTACAGTTTCTCCCTACAATTTAAGATATTTGTTCAAACATTCACAAAAGAATTAAAAATCGAAATGCCATGATTATGCAAAAATTACTTATATATAGATTTCCGTTATTAAAATGCAGATTCTTGTCCATTTATCACTTTTGAAAAAAAAGAGAAGTAAAGTAAAAACGATATCTCCGCTTTTAATACAACAAAACACTTTATTATCACAACTGTATAAAAATATTCAATTCACCCCGGTAAATGTAATCAATATTTTTTTCAATGAAATCAAACAAGTGTATCCTAAATCAGGTTACCAACTTTCTTAGATTCAAAACAACGAGTGAGTGCCATTGTGGCACTTTATAATCCTCGTTGAATACTCAGAGAGAGCTCTACTCCTTATTAAACTTTCTGTCTGTCTGTAGGTGTTCTGAAGGTAGGTCCTATTTCAGATCAGCCATTCAGCTTCACCACTAGCGGCTCTTTCGAAGAGTGGCTCACAAAGTAACGACATAGTCCATTAATAGTGTAGGAGGGGAAAGAAGAGTAGAATAAAATGGGAGTAGCCTCTCACCTTGGCTCTGGACTGTGGTCGGATTTCTCCCTATAGTCTACGGAGCTTTAATTACCCAACTTTGATGTTTAAAATAAAGAAAAACATTGATTTTTTTTCTATTGAAAATAAGATTTTGTTTGATGCGTTTTACATAGTTTCTCGTTTTTTTTATATACAATATATAGAAATATTTTTTGCTGAATTTTACTTCTTTGTTATTCATATATTACTGTCAGTTTGCTCGTAAATTCACACAGGACATATTATACAGACTATTTTAAAACAATTTTTCGCAGAAATGTTTGCTAATTTATTCTTTTCAATTTGAAATTAATATAATTAATTTTATGATATTTTTTTATTATAATTATTTTGTTACATTATTACATATATTATACATTATTATTTATATCAAGTATCTTTCCCCTTGGTAGATTTATTTAAAAAAAAAATATTAATAATAAATAGTTGAATTTGTTGAGCAGGTTATTTTTAGTATTTTATTATTTTTTCTTTTAAAATTCTAATATTAAAAAAAATGGAAAATGTCATTATAAATTAATAAAAGTTTTTAAAAAAAAGTAAAAAAAAATGCCTTGCCCTTTTCAAAATTTGAAATTCTGCTACGGTGTGAAGAATTGAGCGAGGAAGGGGAGGGGGAGGGTAGAAGAAGCATTATTGTTTTTTACTGTAAATTAACAAAAATGGGCTAGAATTTTTTAAAACATTAAAAAAAAATTTTAACTTGTGTTTTGTGAGATAGGATGGGTTTAAGTAGAATAGAAATAATAATAATAATAAAAGTAAATGGAAATTTTACAAAATCTCACTCTAGAAATAAATATTTTTTGCCATGTGAAGAGTTTGGGGCGGTGAGGGTTAAAGGGTTAAAATATCGATTAATGATTGTTCCCTTTTTTTTTATAATAAATTTGCAAAATTTCCAGAAATATTTTAAAACATTAAAGAGATTTTAAACATGACAGATTATCAACCTTAAACATGCTAAAAAGCTAGTGTGGACATTCGAAAGATGAAAATAAAATTAAAGTAATGATAACATTACATAAACTTTAAATGATAAATAATGATAACTTTAATTGATAAATAATAATTTTCATTAAAAATAAATATGCTCAGTTTTTGATAAATTTTGCCCACAAAAGTTTGATATTGCAAATAAAAATATTGAAAAGGTGAGAATACTTAAACAAAAATAATTATAAAGTAATAGTTACTATTATATGTTTATTTTAAAAAATCTAAAAAAAATAAAAATAATAAAAAAAGGGGGGGGACCAAAAACAAGTTATAATAATAATAAAAAAAGCTAATCCATTTCTAACGTTTATAATGACAAACTGATAATATATATTTTTTCTTTTACTTTTCTTTATTTCTTTCTTTCGTTTAAGATGCGCTATATCGAGCACATTTGCAATAAATTTCATCGCAAAGAAAAATTGATTTTAAGATTTATAATTTTTCTCCCATTACACAAATTTCTTTAATACTCATTTGGAAATCTATTTAAAAATTATTATAGCCAAACATTTTTTCTAATCACAACACATAAAATTATTTTTAAAATCTTCTTTGATTATCCAAATTTAGATATGTTCAATGAGGCGAAAATATATAATCCTTCTTATTGTTTTTGTAAAAATATATAGCATTAATATATATATATATATATATATATATATATATATATATATATATATATATATATATATATATATATATATATATATATATATATATATATATGTATATATACACATACATATATATATATACATATATATATATTGTACACCATGGATGAAAGGAATTGATAATAAGTTATAAGCAAATGCATTTTAAATCTTAATTCTTAAAAAAAAAAAAAAAAAAAAAAAAAAAAAAAAAAAAAAAGCGGTACAAGTTGTTTTTTTTTTATTATTTTTTTTTTTTCGAAATTTTCGATCACATAGCTAAAAGCTACGCAATGCTTTAACGCTCAATGATTAAAAAATAAATAAATAATTAATTAAAAATTTAAATGTAAATAAATGATTAAAGCGGCTTTTAAAAACTTAATAATGGCAACTTTTTATTTTCATTTATTCAAACATGTCTTGTACAATTTAAATATAAATGATTTATAAATAATTATTATAAATAATTTAAAAAATAATTTTTTTAATTAAAATAATTTTTTAACATTATTTAATTTAAAAAATTGAAACTTTGTATTTTTTTAATCAAACATTTATTTCTAAGATATATAAACATTTTAACGTCTGAATTTAAAATATTCAATTAGGAAACACTAGACAGACTTTAATACAATTAAATACAAAACAATTAAAATGAGAACAAATTTAATAAACGTTTCGCTATGCACCGCATAGCCTCATCAGTATTCGAATCAACTCACAACAAAAACAATGTGCATACTGAGTCTGGTATATGCACATTGTTTTTGTTGTGAGTTGATTCGAATACTGATGAGGCTATGCGGTGCATAGCGAAACGTTTATTAAATTTGTTCTCATTTTAATTGTTTTGTATTTAATTGTATTAAAGTCTGTCTAGTGTTTCCTAATTAAACATTTATTTATTTTTTACAATTTAAATAAATATTGAGAAGAAAAAATAATTTCGATTTTTTTTTTGTTAAACGGAGACAAACTATATAGATTAGTGCAAGTGGTACTCCCTCGAAATAACTTAGAAAAAAAATTAAAACAAATCTCAGTTCTGTCAATACAATACATAACTTTTCTATATCACCCCCAATTAAAGAGCGAACATTTTCACTTTTCGTTCTTACATAGGGAACCATCTAGGAATGAGACGCTAGTCTTCTATTTGGGGTCGTCCATAAATGATGTAACACATTTTTTCAACATATTTTACCATCTCCCCCCCCCCTTTGTCTCAAAATGGCACACTTCTTCGCACCCCCTACTCCCTCTTTTCACAGACATGACACGCTATATTACGTAAACATATAGTTCAGCGACAAAGCACTACATTATAGATCAAATTTCCAATTTTAAGTATGTGTTTTAATTTTTTTGTTGAGCATAACAATAAAAATGATTTGTGGGGTTACTTTGTATGATATAAGATCAAGGTTTACAACAAAAAGCATAATTAACACACAATAATAATAATGTTATAATAAAAAAAAATCAAAAACAGTAATACATTAGAAATTAAAATTGAATTTTATATGTTTTGTTTTAAATCATAAGCTTTACTTTATTTTATTATTACTTTACTTTATGAATAAATTACTTAATTTAATATTACTTAATTTAATCTACTAAGTTTTAAGAGCCCACAATAGTCACAGAAAAAGTACACAAAAAGACCCGGATGATCATGTAAAGTCTATGGGAGCGTTCTTTTCTAATATCTCGCTCCAATTTTAATATTTTTGCATGATTTTTTTGCACAAGATAGCTGAGGGCGATTAACAACCGGGCTAGTTTTTACTTTTTCGATTTTGGTTATATATTTTTTATATTACGATAGTTTCAGTTTCAGAACCGGTTTAAACCGGTTTCGAAAGTTAAAGCATTTTTTTAAAGAAAATCTGAAACAAAAATTTAAAAAGTAAAAACTAGCCCGGTTGTGGATCGCCCTCAGCTATCTTGTGCAAAAAAAATCATGCAAAAATATTAAAATTGGAGCGAGATATTCGAAAAGAACGCTTCCATAGACTTTACATAATCATCCGGGTCTTTTTGAGTAATTTTTCTGTGACTATTGTGGGTTCTTAAGGCTTTTATTTTAATGAAAATGTTTGATGTCACGCTTCTTCTTAGCCCTTCCCACCTTTGTTATAAACTGTCACATTTTCACTACCCCCCCCCCCCCCCCCCCACTCATCCAAGCGTGACATCATTTATGGACTAATCCTTTACATAGTGAACCACTTTTCGATGGAGCCGCTGGTAAAGCAGCGAACGACTTTTCCCTCGCTGGAGGAGAATACTCAATACTGGCAGTAACATACTTATTCAGAGCACTTGATAATTTACTCTATTAAAATCACCTAGGAACAAACGATCGAAGGTATGGTCAAGGCTTCACTCGATCTATAGCGCGTTATCGAGTTCGGCCGTGGTATGGTAAAGGTAAGGTAAAGGTATGCGGCAACACGTGGAAAGGAATGATTAGTTCTTTAATAATATATCGGCTGCCTGTAAGAGCCGCCGATTTCAATAAAATTGTTTTAGTAGCAATAAGTCAAGAAGTTGAACACTCTTATTTATAGATAAAAGATTATATTTTAAATTTTATGGTGTAAATTTAATATTTAAAAGCTCATTACTTTATTTTAAGATTGTGTACTTATAAGCTAGATTTCTGCACTTAACAGGAAAAGGAAGTAAACTTTTGTGTGTTGTAATTAATCCTCAAGGATATATCCCCATGGATATATTAAACATAACTTTTTCATATTCGCACGTATTTTAATCAAAATACGATGATGGTTTAAGTAGAGAAACAGCACGTGATTTAAAAAGAAAATTAACTTTATATTTATACTTTACATTTAACATAAAATATGATATTTAAGAAAACGTAATCCTATCGCGGCCGTCGGCTCAACCGTTCAGATTTTTCCATGGTTTTCTTTGAATCTATCATTGCGTCCTTCTTTAATACGGGTTGGGTTCTTTTAGTAAGATCACCTCGGAGGGCAATTCTCCCTTTAGCGCCTGCATACCTATTGTGTTGATAATTGGCCATCAAACCACAACACGTTTCAGAAGAGTTTCTACTTCTATCACTTGAAATTTACATATTTTTTCGATATTTTTCGGTTTAAAAAATAAAACGAATGTTATCTTTGGACATTTTAAATTATATTTATTGATATTTTAACTGTACACATGAACTGCAGATTATTTTTGTGTAAAAAATGAAGATTATCTGTTTGATTCTCTATGAAATATATACCTATAGATGAACAACTTATTGTACTGTATCCTTTGCCCTCTGAATTTTAAAGAGTTCTTAATTTGTTTTCGTGACTTGAAGTTGAAATGTCGAAGCCAGTTGTGTACATGACATTTTTCGCGAAATAGCTTAAAGTGAAATGTAATTAATTATATTGTATATTAAATGTTTAGTTTTCGAATTTGCAGTTATTATTCAATAAATTACATGAAAAAAAAAAGTTGAAATGATAAGAATTGCATTTAAACTGTTGATATAGTCAGGTTAAAGAGAAGGAAGGAAAGATAGCTTAACACTAACTTTGAATTCAAATAAAGATGTTTCAAATCATCTGGTGATTCTGAACTAGATGAATGTACCGTTTAACGATGGAAGTTCATAGAAAGTGGATTAAAAGTGCGTTTACCTCCATATGAATTCAATTAATGTTAATAAAACCTTTGTTTGTTTGAAATAAAGGGAAAAAGATAATACTTTAACTAATTGTTTTAAATATTTTACAACTGTTTGTATACTGTAAAAGTAAAGGTAGCGTTGTAGGAATTCCATACATTGAACCAGTTATAGATCTTTTTGATTTAAATGTAATATATATTGTTAATTGAAGGTATGTATTTTATAAAAATGAGTCATGTTGATAAAACTAGAAAATTACATGCGACCACACGCAATTTAACTACGAAAAGGATATTTAAACTAAATGATATCCAAACAGCTTTAAATGAAAGGATTAAAACAAATATACCTTGTTTAAGAGTTCTGTTTGAACAACAGTTAAACAAAAACTGTGAACTTTTGTTAAAAATGACAGTGAAGTTAAAGAATCCAATAAAAACAATAATAATCAAAAGGTTCCTCTGTTACTTTCATGCTTGCAAAAGATTGAATGGTGCTGCCATTTATTGCAAACGACATGAATATAAAAAATACCTAACGACATACACTGTAAAAAAAAAAAAAAATTCAAGAGGTTACTAAAAATTTTTTAGTAAATTTGTATTCCACAGAATTTTTTAGTAACCATTACAAACTTTTTTTTTTTTTTTTGCATACGAAACAAGCATTTCTTTTGTAAACTGAACGAAAGAATTTTTTGTATAACTAACTTAAATATTTTTAGTATGAGTCACCAAGCAAATTTTAGTAATAGCTCCAAAATTATTTTTAATAACCAGTACGTGGGCTCGAAGGGCAGGAGCTTTCTTCGAGCTGCATCCAGACTTCTGGAACGGAAGAATTTCGGCCAAAACGCAATAGATGGCGGCACCAAACATTTCTACTGCTCGTCAGGATATTCATAATCCCTTTATTAACGAGTACTTACGCTGCATACATTTGGGGCGTATTTGGCAGTGGCCAGTATCGAACCTGGGACTTTTTAGCCTGGACTCCGTTACTATAACAACTATACTATCAAGGCCACACCAAGTCAGTTTTAGTAATAGCTATTAAAAATATAAAATTATTAACTCTATTCGTTGCTAAGTTTTTTCTAGTAATTCTTACAGTGTGTGTGTGTGTGTATTTTTGTCGGCCGATTATCTACACTATGGGATATAGGCCCTATTGGGTCGGTTGACCTCCGTGGGGATCTTTCTAAGGGAACCTAACCGGTATTTACGCAAGGTTCGAAGAAAACCACGGAAAACTTCGAACGGTTAGGTCGACGGTCGCGATTGGGTAATTCTTACAGATTTTCTTGTAACCGACTAAGATTACTAAAAATTTTTTAGTAATTACAAGGATCACTAAAGTTTTTTTAGTAGATCGACACTTTTTTTTACAGTGTAAATCAGTCATTTATTCTTTGAATTGTTTTGTTCTTTTTTGCTTTTAACCTTTTTAAAAATTAACGTTTTATGAATGAAATTGTATAAAAAAAATCATTGTAACCTTTTAAAAACTAATTAGTCCAGGCATTACGTGCTCAAAAAGGACAAATAAATGCAAGTTTTGGTGTAGTTTTGATTTTTGGTTCCCTTTATGTTTTTTGGGTCGCTGAACACGAATCTGGCATTATCCAACAAAATTTCTCCCCGGAAACACGTTTTTTTTGGCAAAAAACGTGCAGAATAAGTGGCTTTTTTTTCGTTTTTTCTAAATAACTTCAAAATTATGCATTTTACATAAAAATCATCAATACATAAGTTAAAGAGCACAAAATTGCCTACATTTTATGTATTTAAAGTTTTTTTCTCTGATCAATGGTTTAGCCGTGAGAGAGCCGCAAAAATGAGTGTGAAAAGCAGAAAATTCTGAAAAACGTGAATTACAGCACCGTACGTCGATGAAACATGAAAAATAACCATTTTACGCAAATTTTTCCCACTTAATAATATTAAATATATTATTATTGACTATATTTTATTAATCTGATGGTCATTGTTTCTTTCATAACTAATAAATAAATAAAAATTAACATATTTGTGATCAAAATCTTCATGTGCTATTACAAAATAATAATAGTAATAATTTCTTAATTTACTTTTAAATAATGTAAATAAAATAACTAAACAGGGCTTTAACATATAAAAGTTGACACGGATTCCAGCTCTTAAAGTTCTAGAAGTTCAAAATGTGGGTGTGAAAATTAAAAAAATCCGGAAAATATGAATTATGGCTCTGTACATAGATTTAACATGAAAAATGACCATTTTTTAGTAAAGATTGACTTTAAATGATACTGAAGATATTGTGATCGACTATATTTTACAATGAAGTTCCTAATAATAAAAACGACGACTCATTATTAATTGTTATTTAATAATAAATAATTATGTACATTAGTAAGTACATTTACTTAAAAAACAAAGTTCTATTTTCGCTTTCTTTTATTTGAGGATCCCTGCTTTTCACTGACATCTACAAAATAGAAAATAGACGAATGGAATTAGTGGGTGTTTTTATAACTATCAATAATCAATATTATAAATAAAAGTTATTTAATAGTAAATATTTGATACTTTGCGGCATAACTATTTCCCCTTCCATTGGGTCCTCTGATTCATTGTGTGGGCAATCCATTTCCAGATCGGTTTCAAAGTCTAGTTCATCCTCTTCGTCTTGACACACAACTGCGATGTTTTTTCAGTTTCCCGAAACAAATCTTCTATCTGATACCTTTGCAAATAATTTTTGCTGCTGCTTCAAGCACTCGCAGTCTCTCATCTCGATCGGATTTACATGTTTGCTGATACCATGCATTAGTCAGTATCTTCCCTCCTATATTCTTGAAACACACAATGGACTTTTTTTTTCTGATTCTTTGTGATCAGTATGTCGTCTCCATATCTCTCAATGAGGTTAAACTTTATAGTTCTCATATTAGGTTGATAACTTCCTGTAACCTGTTTCATTAGCTCTTCCATGGAGAATTGACATTCGTCATCATGATTTTCAAGGTAATCGTATGTACTTTGCATTGCTCTGTCGATTGCCTCGGCAAACGGACCACGTTTCTTCTGTTCTTGGACCTTCGGCCTCCTATAAATATATTTAAAACATTTGATGTGGTATTGAGCATCTGCTGCGATCAAATCATTCACTGGTTCGATGAGCCTGCCCATAATCATCATTGCGAGCTCTTGCTGCTTTCAGAATTGTACTCCCATGTGTCGCACACTGTATAGAGTATTGCGTTCGCTTGGTGGATTTTTCGCTTGTGTTGCAATGAACTCTTCCGAAATGCACAGTCCACATATAAAACAATTGGTTCAAATATTAAACTGAGGAGTTGATGATCTTAAAATTTGAGAAGTGCTAGCACTTTGTTCCTCAACTGTCTTCACATAAGCAGTAATCATCCGTTCATTTACGTATGCTTTTCTGCACTTAACATGTATATCTACTGAGGTTTTCTCCTTTAGGAAAACTGCCTTTCCATCCTTTCTTTCTGTATTTGCCTTGCTTAACGCTGCAATACCTCGACTAACTTTCACTGACGGCCTCTCTCTTCTAAAGGAGAGTCACAAATAAAACACAGCGACATCGCGCAAAATCACTTTAGCTGTTCACTATATTCACGAAGACACAAACAGTGAATTACTAAATTATAAGTAAGCAGTTGCATATGGAAACTGAGAGGAATGTGTCCTCCTGATAAGCTAGTGATCTGTGCGACGCATATTTCTAACAGAGGCGAGACTGGCGGGGAAGGGGGGGGGGGTAGTATTCTACTGAACGTGGACATGGGATGCGGGGGTGGGCGCTTGAACAACGTTATTTCACACTTGTACCCCTTCAATCAAGAGGGAAAGTGCAGATGGGATCAGTTAAAGCCTGTTTTAGTTATTTTGTTTACATTATTTAAAAGTCAAATTTAGAAATTATTTCTATTATTATTTTGTAATAGCAAATGAAGATTTTGATCAGATATACTCATTTTTATTTATTTTTTAGTTATGAAAGAAACGATGAACATCAGATTAATAAAATATAGTCAATAGTAATATATTTAGTATTATTAAGTGGGGAAAATTTCCGTAAAATGGTTGTTTTTCATGTTTCATCAACGTACGGTGCTGTATTCACGTTTTTCAGGATTTTTTGCTTTTCACACCCATTTTTGCGGCTCTCTCACGGCTAAACCATTGATCATAGAAAAAAACTTTAAATACATAAAATGTAGGAAATTTTGTGCTCTTTAATTGATGACTTTTATGTAAAATGCATAATCTTGAAATTATTTAGAAAAAACGAAAAAAAGCCACGTTTTTTACACGTTTTTTGCCAAAAAAAAAACGTGTTTCCGGGAGAAATTTTGTTGGATAATGCCAGATTCGTGTTCAGCGACCCAAAAAACATAAAGGGAACCAAAAATCAAAACTACACCAAAACTTGCATTTATTTTTTACCAAATGCCTGGACTATAATATCGTTTATTCTTTTATAAACAGCTATTTCGAAAAATCAATTTATTACAAAATCAATTTACTAACATTAAGAACTAATTTAGAACATATTATACTGTATTTTATATGTTCATATTTGTATTAATATTTTAAATAATATACAGAGGAGGCAGGAAAAAATCAGCATTAAAAATTATTCCGTTTCCCAATCATCTCAGTGCATTGCTTTTCTTTAAAGCAGGGCTGTCCAACCTTTCAGTAAGCAGGGGCGCATCTCAGCTCTTGGCACATAATGAAGAGCGCCATGTTTCATGTGACTGAAAACATGCGGCACTATTATCCCCTTGGAATCGAGCGACACGTATACGTGCCGTAAAAAGTCTTACGAATTCTTGTTTAGTCCCACCAGTAAAAATTTACAATACTAGGGGGGTTCCGCCCCCCTGCTCGCTACGCTCGCCAACCCCCCGCGTAATCGCTTCGCAATTCCAAGTTGTAGGCTACCCCTGCTTGCTGCGCTCGCCAATACCCCGTGGAATCGCTTCGCGATACCTTATTTCCCATACACTGTTAAAAATCTGCTGCATTTTCATGCAATGCACTCCCCTGCTTGTATAGAAAACGGTTACTTGGCCGTGAAATGGAGCTTTCTCATTGGTTGGAATAGAGATATTATATACAAGCGGTGGAGTGCGTTGCAACAAAATGCAGCAAGTTTTTAACAGTGTACACTCAATTTTGGAATTCATCCCTCTCCTCATTGGTCGAAGCATGGACGGAGCCCTTTCCTGATTGATCTATTCGATAGTTTTCTTTTTTTTCCTATAGAAGGATAATTTGCCTTATTTAATCGAAGCATTTTCTGGATTTAATAAAGAACAAATTTCTGTTTTTAAGAACCAGTAACAAAGCATTAAAAAATTCGTAAAAGGCTCACGTCGCGAAAGGATTATTGTACATTATTGATTCACTGTACATTATTAATATGCATGCACATATTAACAATGTGGGAATGAATCTTAAGGTAGTAGACAAAAGGCACCTATTGTTCTGAAGTTACATGCAGTGGTGTAGTCGTAAAAAAAGCAGAGGGTATACGGAGTTCTTTAAAATACCCTTAATGTATACAGCGTATACCCCCTATGCCTTGCACTATATCCCTGGTTACATATACTAAATGTCGAATTATGCATTTCTCTGCGTAAGATCTACCTCAAAAATATTTGTAGAGTAAGATACCAAAAACATTAAATATGCCTATAATAAAAGCAATAACAAAAACAAAAGTAAATAAACATGGAGATCAAAGATTTTGCATGGTTTCTTTTAGGATGCTAAAATACCTTTTAACTTATTTTGAAAGCATGAATTTAATTGAAAAAAAAAAGCAAGCATGATAGTGTCTTATTCATATAGCTAATTCCAGAGAGACAATTTGGAAGTGCTTTCATAGATGGAAATCATTTTGCACTATTTTATTAGTTTTTCTAAACAATTGAAAAGAAAAAGCTTAAAATTACAAAAATCAAGCAGGAAAATTTAAGCTTTTTTATCCCTTGTATAAAACAACTAGGCCAGTATGACAACACCAAGATGAAAAATTTGAAATTTCATGCACATGCTAATGTGTTTTCAAAGGGGCGGACAGGGGCAAGTGAAAAATGTTTTTTTTTTTTTTCTGTTACTTCTTAAATATTAAAAATAGCTATTTTCAATCATTACCAAATTTAACCATCTTAATTGCACTTTATAAACAATAACTAGAAATCGTGAAAATATGCATGATTAAGTTTTCAAAATATGTTTCTGGTGTTTAATGTTTTCGCAGGTTTTGAAAATGTCTCTCACAGAAATAAAGATTATTTTTTAGGTTGAATTTCTTTATAATAGAATTTTGCCTCTAAAAAGTGTAATAACAGGAAAACTTCAAAAGGGCGCCAAAAAAATCTTCAAAGGGCGCCATGGCGCCCGCGGGCGCCGCGTTGGACAGACCTGCTTTAAAGTATTAACATCAATTTGCTGCTGCCATCTATTATCAATATTCTCAAGTGACTATTATTTCTACGATACAGTTTTTCAACCTTATAGTTTGAAACCGTTTGGAACTAGAAGGTGCGGAAGGTAATTTTCATATCATATAAACATAAAATTTCTATAATTAAATAATGCTATTTTTTTTCTACACGAACGTGGTGGTAGCTTGGTCGTCCGCGGCATCAGCTTAAGATACCCCAGTCTACGGAGTTGTAATTTAACAGATGATTTGATGTTTTTCTACCGTTACACTGTAAATCAGAATATATAAAAATCAGAATATATCAAAATATATAAAAAATATGCATATATATATTTAAATGCAGTATTTTAACACTAAAAAATTCGAATGCAGATTTTTTTCGTAATATTAATCATTTCGAATAGAAATCGAATACAACAATTTAGGAATACGAAATTCGAAAGGAACTTTGTCGTAATACAACAGATGTATTAAACATTTTTCAAAATAAAATTTTGTTCATTTTTTTTAAATATAAAAATATATAGAGTAGAAAGATAAATCGTTAGTACTCTCCAGGTATAAAGAAAGAAGAAAATATTACTTTTTATTATGTATATGAATGACTCTTGATTACATACAAATATCTTTCTAACAAATTAAAAACTATAGAACCCCAAAAAATTTATTTCTACCAGGACTCTGTTCAGCAGAATTCCGAACTGTTCGCTTCACAGGATATATCTTTATTTTCGCCTACAAAATGCAACATTTGATAACAAATATTTAACATGATTAGTATTAAACGGCAATTTTGAGATTTATATTATTAAAGTCTTTTATTTGGCATTTTTTGTAAATTTTTACCATTGAAATTCAATATTCAAATTTCTTATCTTTTTTTTTTTAGTACTTGTGCTGCGTGATCTTGGTTAATTTAAATGTGTGCAAACATTTTGAAAAAAGAAAAAAAAAAAAAAAAAAAAAAAAAAAAAAAAAAAAAACAGCACATGCCTTATCAAGATATCGTTATTTTAGTATCTATGATTTAGCTTTTCGGATACAATAAGTCGATGAATTTCTTTCTCCATTTGTAAATGGGAATGATTTTCAGGCAGAACTTAAAAGACATCTACAACAGAAGAATCAGTGACTTCTATCGATATGTATCGATTATAGATGGCAGCACCAAACTTAGTCTTTTTACTTTATTGCCATGTGAAACAAAATTATCGAAGAAACTGATTTCTGATGGTAAAACACTGTTGAATTCAGCCACTTTTCACCGGGAGGAACTTTTGTAGCTCCAGGGGGGGAGGGACATTATAGAATTTCGGGGGAGAAATTGCCGTTTTTGACCATTGAAAACCCAAAATCTCAAATTTTCCGGGGGGGACATTTCACTTCTTCGGAGGGGATGTCCCCCCCCGATCCACTTCCTGAATTCAACACTGTGGTAAATACTCCCACCACTCCTGTTTAGTAATTAAAATAGAGCCGATTTTGATAAATATTTTTTAAATGCAAGCTATTTATTTGTAGTTGTGCCCATTTTAGCTATTTTTTAATTTATTTCCATTTTTATATTTTATTTTTAATTTTAAATGCTTTTTACGATATTTCTTCAAAATGGTGGCAACTCAGCTTAGCTTTTCTCCCGATAATAAAAATTTATTTTCCGTTATCACTTTCCACCAGTCAGAAGCTTTATTTCATCTGTGAACATGTCCTCGCATTTAAAAGAAAAAAGTTAATTGTTTTCGTAAAATTTAACCACAATAAAATGATTGCGTATAATTATGCACTAATTGAGGTAAAAAATATATTTACTGAGAAATAATATTAATAATGTAAAAAAAATAACGGAAAATAATTTATGATAAAAATTAATGTCTAAAGTAAAATAAGAAAAATTTCAAATGAGGAAAATGATGTCATTCAGCCATCAGATAAATGGGAATTACAATGTTATTACGGATGCCTTTTTCATATTATTAATAACAGTAACTTTTAAAAAACATTTGAAGAGAAAATGACTTCACTATTTAAAACATCGCATTTTTACTCATAACGATATTACATTTCAATATTTCTTTTCATTATGGACACTGAGATTGAGATTTTACTTTCAGATGACTTCGGTTAGTGAAAATAATGTCGTAATAAAAAAAAAAAAAATGAAATTAGTTTTTTTTTTTTTTTTTTTTTTTTTTTTTTTTTTTTTTAATAAAACTATTTTTCTGTGAGTGTATATAAAATAAAATTTCTGGATTTCGCCGGCACTCATATTACAATTTTAACTGCAGATATGCGAATATTTGCATGCAAAATTGTAACTGACAAACTTGACATTAAGTTTGGAAATATATTTATTATATATTAATTCAATAATGTAATTACTTTTGCTTTTTTAAAACCAAATCGATCGGGTCTTTTAAACATTTCATTCGTCGAATTCGACGGTATTCCACTCGTTTTATTGTTAAAATACATTTCCTTTTTCTCAGAGTCTATAAAAAAGCGTTTAAACTAAAGAAAAAATCCGTTTTTGATGAATCTAATCAATGAAGAAGTAGCACATCAAAATGTATGTCTTTATTATTCCGCAATTCCAATGACTCAGAGAGAAATTGCTAATCAATTGGGTATTTCACGCCGTTCTTTTTGATATTATATTGATAAACACACGAAAAATGAAGTTAGTTCATTGCATTCTAAACGGGGTTGCCCTTCTAAAAGACCCTATTGATTTTTTTCCCCCTAATCGGAGGCGAAACTGAATTTTGTAATGGCAGAATCTACATTCGACTTGTTTTTTTTTTTTTTTTTTTTTTTTTTTTTTTTTTTTTTTTAAACGAGGGCATTGTTTACTAGAATCCCGAACTATTCGCTTCACATAATATATCTTTTTTAGTTGCATTTTCGCAAACAAAATTCTGCTTTTGATAACAAATATTTTACTTGATTTGTATTCAACGGAAATTTTGAGTTTTATATCATTAAATATTTTTATTTAGCTTTTTTTGAAATTCTAACTATTCAAATTCAGTATTCAAATTTATTATTTTCTTTCTTTCTTTCTTTCTTTCTTTCTTTTTTCTTTTTTTTTTCTTTTTTTTTTTTACTTGTGCTGCGTGATCTTGGTTGATTTAACGGTGTGCAATCTTTTTGAAAATTAAAAAGAAAAAAAAAAGGCACATGGCCCATGAAGATATCGTTATTTTAGCATCTAATGATTAAGCGGGGGCGTATTGACGGGGTTCGACTGTAATATCGTTTATGATTTTATAAAAAGCTATTTAGAAAAATCAGTTTATTAATGACCGACATTCAGAAAAAAAGGTTATTATTTACTAAAATTAGGAACTAATTTAGAACACGGCATTTTCTTAGACTATTTTAAATAATAAACAGACGAAGTAGAAAATATAAGCATTAGAAATTATTCCGTTTCCCAATAACCCCAGCAAGGCTACCTTATCATAATATCAAGGCTTGTCATTCGCCAAGTTTCGTTTGACCGCAGTACAGGGGGCGCTGAAACCACATGATTTTCCCGTTGGTAGTGCCATCTAATGTGAGAAACAGAAATATTTTCCATTTTTTCCTATGGGATTATTAGCAGTATGCACCAGGTGGCGTTACTTACGAGACAAAGTCATATAATAAGTTGGCAATTATAGGGACAATTTCAACAATAGATTTTCTCCTGAATGCGAAGCCTTGATATTATGATAAGGGTGCCTTGAACTCCAGTATATAATTTTTTCATTAAGTATTAATTTGGTGCTGCCATCTGTTATCAATATTCTTAAATGACTATTATTTATATAGTATTTATTTTCAAACTTTTAGACTTGCGTAAATACGGGTTAGGTTCCCTTAGAAAGACCCCCACGGAGGGCACTCCCCCTGGTCCTATATCCCATTAGCGTAGATAATCGGACGACAAAAATCAACCAATCAAACTTTTAGACTGGAGCTAGAAATTCCGGAAGATAGTTTTCATGTTGTGTAATCATAAACTTTAATTAAATAAAGTTTTTTTTTTTTTTTTCTACACGAATATGGTGGTAGTTTGGTGTTCCGCGGTATCAGCTTGAGATATCCCAGTCTACGGAGTTTTTCATTTAAAAAGTAAATTGATGTTTTTCTACCGTTACACTGTGGATCGGAATAAAAAAATAAATACTAAAGAAAGCATAGAAAGAATATTCAAATAAAAAAATTTAGTATGAAAAATGTTAATTCAGATAGATAAATTAAGATTTTTAAGATCATAACTGCGTATCGCAGAAGGAAAATTCTGTAGGGAATATATCATTCAGAAATGCATTTGCTTTCTTCTCAGCCAAAAGCCAACGCTAAATTTTTATTAGAATTCTGACCAACAATACATGGCTGTGTGTAGAATGTTAATCTAAAAATAATTGCCACTTGATAAAGAAATAAATAGCAAACTTGATCAGTGCATTAGTGCAAAAATTCTTTCATTACTTGACTGAAAATATTTCATCATCAATATCTAACGGAGAAGATTTGAATTTGTATTACACTACAGGATAAAACTTCATTGTTACAGTTAATTTTTTTTTCATTGTAAAACTGCTATTATTTCACTCAATAAATTACTACCAATCAAAAGTTTCACCAAGGCTTAAAGTCTCCCACCCATGTGTCAGTCCAATTGTGAATGTTGCAAATGGATAGAATAATTAGTTTAGTGGAAACATATGTACAGATGAAATGTACACAAAAAGAGGGTTTTCTTTTCTCTAATAAAAAGAAAGAATTGTTTGCTTGAACAGTTATTGATTACCAAAAGTCTGACCTGTAAATACACTGTCGATTGAATTTTCAGCGGAAAAAAAATTACCATTTGAAGTTACAATAATGTTGGTGCATTTTTAGAAAATTGGTCAAATTGGTCAATTAAATTTCAGAATGTTACACAAAAATTGTTTTTAAGCGTATTTTCAAACTACAGATGTACACATAAATGAGTTTACCAACAGCCCACTGAATACGAGGCCTGACAATGAAGTGGAGGTTGTCGAAGACGAAATTTCTTTTAACGTACGTACGGTCCCTTAAAATTAGATACCAGTTTTTATAAACGATTTGTTTGACTTGCTTAATCTCAATTTTTTTTTTTTTTTTTTAAAAAGACAACTTTTAAAAACTATTTGTGCCAAAATTCAAGGGATAGTACATACGCTGAAAAAAATCCCCCTTCAGCAATTTCAATTTTTGCCTCAGGGTTCAGGCCACGTATTCAGGGGTCGGTAGTTATCTTGGCCAAAAACAAAGAACAAATTACTAGAACTGCTTTTAGGCACTAAAAAATTTACCTTTTTTTTTTTTTTTTTTCATCGGCTAAAAGCGATTTCTACTTATCAGTCACAATAATTTCTAATAAAGCAAAAAACTAGATAGTAATCTTCATCATTTTAGTTTTAAAAAGTTACAAATTTGCTTAGAAAAATAGTCTTTATTTATACATACAGGAAACACATAAACATTGCAGTATTTTTCTTTGTCTCGATTTAAAACCAAGAAACAATTGTTTGAGTTGGTATTAGGTTTGATTAAAATTGCATTACTCTTTAGTGAATTCTAAGACGACTGTCACTTGAAAATCGCAATAATTTTTTATGCATTTTTGATTAAAAAAAAAAAAACTGATAGTTAGCATGATTAACTGTGTTTTAGAACAATACGAATAAGTCAAAAAAGTTTTTTAAACACACCACACAAACACACATTTTTTTTTTCTCAAATGGAAACGATGCATCATTTTCTGGAACTGCTATGGAGTACCAAGATTTTGACCAACACTCATTATTCTGTGTTAGGTTTTCATTTGTAAGTGTTTTCCACTTGACTGTCACAAAAAAAAAATTCGGTGCACTATTACCACAGCAGTTGCATTATTAGTAGTAGTGATCAGTATACCTTGACCAACTTAGTTTCGGAATGTTATAAACATGTTCAGAATAATAGTTTTTTATTGAACATATTACTAATAAAATTCGTTTCCTGTTATCTACACTGTAAAAAAAATTCAAGAGGTTACTAAAAATTTCTTAATAAATTTGTATTCCACAGAATTTTTTAGTAACCGTTACAAACTTTTTTTTGCAAGTGAAACAAACATTTCTTTTGTAAACTGAACAAAAGAATTTTTTGTATAACTAATTTAAAAATTTTTAGCATGAGCCACGAAGCAAACTTTAGTAATAGCTCCGAAATTATTTTTAATAACCATTACGTGTGCCCGAAGTGTAGCAGCTTCCTTCGAGCTGCATCCAGACTTCTGAAGCTGAAGATTTTCGGCAAAACCGCAATATATGGCAGCACCAAACATTCCTACCAGCTCCGCCAGGATCTTCATAATCCCTTTATTAACTAGACATTACATACATTCGGGGCGTAGTTGGGGGCGGTGGGAAGCTTCGAACCCGGGACCTTTTAGCCTGGAGTCCGTTACTATAACCACTGTGTTATCAAGGCCACACCAACTGAGTTTTAGTAAGAGGTATTAAAAATATAAAACTATTAACTCTATTCGTTGCTAACTGTTTTCTAGTAATTCTTGAAGATATTTTTGAACCGACTAAGATTACTAAAAATTTTTTAGTAATTACAAGGATCACTAAAGTTTTTTTAGTAGATCGACCTTTTTTTTTTTACAGTGTAGTTTGGAAACAGAGAATCAGTTCAGCTGGTGTCGGGCACGGAGGACTTCATCAACAACTCATTACTCTTTACCGGATTTTCGGCTAAAAATATTTGCCACTTGGCAGTCACAATAATTTTCGAGGCATTCTTTTGAAAGTAATCGGTACATAGTTCGGTCAGTTCAGCCTCAGAATGCCGCAGAGCCAAGGTGAGGGTTTCGCAAAAGGTGCCGACAGTCAGATTCGATTTCATGAAATCCAAGCACTTCGCCCTGAGATCCGAAACCTGGTATTTGTCGGCCACCGTGAAAAGACCGAATGCGTTTTTCTGGGAAATTATGCGGAAATCTCCACAGTAGAGGAAATATAGGAAGTCTAAAAAAAGAGGATGAGTCACAATCATCTATTTCAATGATGCCGGTTCCATTCCCTTGTCGAAAGGTGGAAGCGAACACCGGAGACCGGGCTTTCAAGATTAAACTGTGTGCCAGGAATTCCGAGCCTTCGACTTTGAATGTGACATCACAGTCTTCTTTCTGGAGGAATAATTTCTTGAAGTCATGTTGTAGCTTATTCTCATGAAGAACTGTAGAGGATCCTGAGGAGGAAACTTCACCTAATTCAGAAAAAAAGATATTTGTATCGTTTATTTCCCTTTTTTACATAAGTTGGATTTTGTCTTAACTATGCATGTAAAATAACTTGTGATTAATTGTGTTGTGTCTATTAAAATAAACCAACTTACTTTTTACTGCCAAAGTCTGAGTAGATGTTTCGACAGTTTGAACTGATGCTTCCATGTTCTGAATAGATACGTTTTGAGTAGATGCTCCCACATAAGCATCTTCAGTGTCATCCCCTGCTGTAATAAAAAACAATAGAAATTTAAAATAAAAATAAGTTTAGGCACATTTACTTCCTTTTCTATAAAAAATCGAATCGCAAATGTACAGATGATCAGAATGGTAAAAGATACATAGGCATGCAAGATGTTTAAAATTTTTGAAAAAATAAGTGTATGTGTATGGGTGTAAAACTAGTGCATTCTTAAAAACTTCACGAATTTGCTATCAAAAAAGTCCCACATGTTAAACATATGTCCTACTGAAAATCCTTAATATGCGATATTTAGAAAATCTTACGACTTACAAAGCATTTATGTAAATAATCTGATCTCTTAAATGAAACTTTTTACATGAAAAACATTTTTTTTTAAAGTTTATTTTATCCTGTTTCAACAAAGACAAAAATAACTAGCAAAGAGAAAGCCTGACGGCCTTTCAGATCCCAATAACGACCTAAATAACGATAGTTCAGAGAAATTTTCAATGTGAAGAAAATTGAATCAAAATTGAAAGAAAAAACTATAAGAGCAAATACTTTAAAATGCAACATGAATAAATTTATAAGCCATTATTCATAAGTTTTTACATATTTATAGACATTCTCACTCCACTTATTTCTTTGAAACACATTAGGAAATTGTAATTTCCAAGATGTTTCTGAAAAGTTGTGTTCTAAAAGAAGACTCTGTAATCATCACAAGTTTAGTCTTCAAACAGAGTGCATTACCTAAATTGGCAATTTGAAGATGCATCCTCGTTCTAGCACTCATTTTAACTCATTAAGGTCCGAATTATTTTTTCTTTGTTAAAATTTAAATTTTGGATTATCCACTACTTTTAGAATATGGGTAATTTTTATCTTATTTTAACAAGGAGTTTGTCTCGTAAAACAAAGTGTATAGTTTTCTTCAGATTTAGTGGTGTTTCCAGCAATAAAATCAAGCGATAAAGATAAAAATAAAGCATGCTCTTTAATGAAGTAAGTAAATAGGTACTTCTTATCTTTCATTCAGAAAAAATATAAATAATTCTGACTGTGAATTTATTTAGTTCTTGAAATCTAAGAAATTTTAGAATTAGAATATGAGAGTGCTGCGGAAGTAGGCTATAATAAGTAAATACATATTCAGTGTTACCTAGCATAGACATAGTTTTATTGCCAATACAGAACACACTAAAATACGGGATGCCTAAAATGAAACACTAATAGATTTAAAATAAGAGATTTAAAGTATCAAATATACATATATATATATATATATATATATATATATATATATATATATGGCTATTAAAGTTATTCTGACTGGAGGTGTATGTGTTAGATCAGAAATTTCTTTATTACTCTTCTTAGTTTTAGTATATTATGTATCTGCAGGAGGTGCCACACTCTCAAACTATCATAATTTTCTAAAATAATCCATAAATATGGATAAAAGTTCACTCAGTTGTTACCCCTCAGTTTGTGCAACTTGAAGCTCAAAGAAATAAAAATAAATAGCAAAACTTTTGAAATAGCAAGGTTGTTTTGAATATAATTGCAGTTTGAGACGGGACTATGCCATCCCGTTTAACAGGGGAAGAATATAAAAGAAATTCTTGAAGCCACCTGTTTAACTCCAGTAATGATCACATTAGTATTTTTCACCGTTTGCACCGTATTTCATAAAAAAAGGCTAGTTTGCTTTAAGAGACACTGAATAGATGTGTAAAAAATTCAACATAATTCTTTTTTAAGTATTTTTGTGTAGATAACAGGCTTCCCAAATGGTCCGCGAACTGAACACCAATCTTTTTTAACGGAAAATTACATAGTAGGTTTCTACAGAATTTGTGCTATAACTAGCCCACACAGTACGGAACAGAGAATCAACTTTCATACACTGTAATGGCAACTTGTTTAACATGGGATTACGCATAGACAGTAGCGATACGAGCGGATCACTCTGAAACTACGATCATAACATAAGAGAGGTTGCTAATTCGGCGAAACATCGCTTCCTTGGCGACAAATGATAAGGGAAAAAAAGAGAAAAAATACAGCGACGGCTTGCTTGTTTTGAAATTTATGAAAGAATTATTTTAATATGAAATAACTTTGACGTATTCGTCTTGCAAACAATACATGTGTCTCTTCTTAACTTAACGACCTAATAATTTAAACTTGAAAATTCAAGAACAATAACAGTAATAATTACGAATCAATATAAGCGCGGAAATCTAAGATCAAATAGCATAAGCCACGTGTGCAAAGATAATCAAATCAGCATTCAGCAAGAAGTGCCAAGCCAGAATATGGTTACGGTTAAACAGAAATCCCAAGGATAAAAATCGCCAACGCGATGGTTTAGTTTTTAAGTGATCCACTGAGGGCGTTCTTTTCAAGCCGAGTTGAGGCTCTGTCCGTACTCTGTGAACTAACCTCCAAAGGCAGTTTCTGTTCAATTCGCAAGAAAAATATAAAACGAAAATCTTTCTAAGAAAATATTGATGTTCAGTTGGCGGATCATTTGGGAGCCCTGAGATAATCATAATCATTCTTAAGTATACTCATCAAAAATGCAATTTTATGATGCCATAAATGGAATAAAGAAAATTTTCAAAGCTAACTCATTTTAAACTAATGACAACGTGTTTTAAAATTTCTCTTTCCTATACCAGTATTTTTAAAAGATTTTTTTTTATAGAATATCTGAGAATACTTTAGATTTCGGAACCAGTTCCAAAAGTGAAGATGTCTTTACAAAATAAATTGCAACCAAAATTTTTAAAAAGTAAAAACATAGTAAGACATTTACCCTAATTTCCTGCGTATAATCCGCGGATCAAACAATTCTTTTTCGACCCAGAAATTTTATTTTGTATTTGAAAGCAAATATTTACGGCGATCTAAGAAGTAACATTTAATTTAATAAAATTTCTGGGTTTAAAAATGATTGTTTGATCCGCGGATTATACGCAGAAAATTAGGGTACTTCCGATATCCCATTAAAACGAATCCATGTACTGAAATGCAAAAATAAATTTAAAATGAACTCTGTCATTGATTTGGCATTACTTTGCAAGTAAGTATCTTCATGTGAGTAATGTGCGCTCTTAAGCAGCGTTAATAAAAGGAGCCTTATTTTAATATCTACAAATAAAGAATTTTCTAAAATATAGTGTAAATATCATGTAACACCATCAAACTTATTCTATTAGTACTTATAAAAACAACCATCCAATAAAAAATTCCTTGCCAGAAAACAAAGTTGCACATCTAATAAAATTCCACGTAGCTTGTTAAAAGTTGTGATTATTTATGACAACGGTTATCATAAAAAAAAAAAAAAAATTGCAATTAATTTCAACTACATGTCTGCTTTTCATCATGACCTTAGCATTTGAGTGATGATTGGGACATCGAAGAAACTGAAGCTGTTCAGAGTTTTTTTTAACTAAATTGAAATATGTGAAATCAGTTAACAAAAAAATTCTGCTATAAGTTGAAATTTAAAAAATAAATAAATAAATAAATAAATAAATAAATAAATAAATAATATAATAAAGTAAAATAAAAATGCTAAATTAAACAATTTTTTGTTCAGAAATGTCACATTTAGTGTAATTCATATTAGTGTGCTTGTATATATAAAATAAAGTTGAAAGGATTATTCTCCAGACTATACATTATTTAAAATAGATAGATTTCAGAGATTGTATTCAAATAATAATGGAGAATTTTAAGTTTATTTTTAGTAATAGGGGGTTTAGGACGAATACTAAAGACATTAATGACTTCAAAGACAAACTACCTGCAAGAATCACTTTAGTAACTGCCACAATTTCCTTTCTATTCAAATTTAAAAATTGCCTGTCTCTTTTAGGAGATTTTGTATAGCTGTATAATAACCGGCATAGACCTATAATCAAGTGTTCACAATCTAAAACAAGTAAAATAACTATTTAACCACGTGTGTGTACTATATATATATATTATGTATAATTACCTGCAGTAGCCGCCTTAGAAACTGTCACAGTTTCCTTTGTATTCCATTTTCGAAACGGCCAGTACCACTTGCGAGAACCTATACAGACAGTATTAACCAGTATAGACATAAACCAAGTATTTGGAATCTCAATAGAGTAAAATAACTATTTAAATATTTATGTTAGGTAATCCTAATCTTTCCAATGTGTGCTCAAACAAAATTATAAGATGCATCATAAAGAATATGTTAGAAATGTTGAAAGCTATTAAGTCTGACTTACATACTGAAAATAATTTATGAAAAATTTTTATAGTGTCTATCAATAACACGAATACATTCACAAGCTAATGAAAAACCAATTAAAATGTTCTTTTCCAAATTCTCATTGAGATATTTAAGTGGTTTTCTTTGCATGGCCTATATAAGGACAATTTGACTTCTCGAAACATTGACTCAGAAGAATAAACTCTTCAACAACAAAATAAAAATATGAAAATATACCTGGTGAGACATCAATTCCAGATATATAAAAAATATATAAAAAAAATTGAAATGCGTTCTAGTAATTTTAAAAGAATGTTACCATTACGTGTAACACCAGTTTCCAAGTACCTTCATCTTTAACCAAGGTTAAATAAAACGACTGTGATTTTATTTCTATAGCTAAAAATTTTTTTTTTTAATACAATCTGAATTTCATTTAACAACATACAAATTATTCAATTGGTTATTCTCCAAACCAAACATTTAACAAAAAAAAAAAAAAAAAAAAAAAAAAAAAAAAAAAAAAAAAAAAAGCTTGAGGAAAAAATTGCAAATCCGTTAAGAGAAGACTCGACTGAGACCACTCACATGAAATTTACTCTAACATTTTGCACTCATTTATTATATATAGATACATTATAGATACATTTTATCCAAATATTTACGTATCGGGGAGAGGGGGCACGTTTGAACTAGGGGCACCTTTGAACACTCTAAATAATTTCCTTCAAATAAATTGTTTTTTTTTTTTTTTTTTTTTAATGTCTGTGGCAGTGCATTACTACTGCTTTAGTGGAATAAGTATACAAAGCTGCACCATATTGTATGCACAATACTCTAAGCAAAATATGTATTTTTCTCCCTCTTGAATCCAAACTTAAGAAAAAAATTAAGTTGTAAGATTTTTATTGGCAATTTTGTATCTCTAAAGTTTTGATTTATTATTCAACACTTAAATAAAGATGTAATCTTTTGTTTATAAGCTTTGTTTTATTAAATTTTTTTAGCCGAATCGAGTAAACAGTTGTAATGTTGAACTCCATGTGATGGAGCACCATTGAACATCTAAAACTATGAAGTAAAGAGTTGTTGATGTACCTAAATATTAGTATTATTTTTTGGAATTTTTTCTTTGTGAAAAGAGGTTAATTAGTAATAATATCAAAGAACATGGATTTATACTGTTAATAATCACTCCTTACTATACATATATATAATACAATCTCTCGATATATCAGTGATCGGAAAGCGAAATTTTAAAATAGAGGGTTAAATTCACAGTCAAGTAAAATCCAGACACCTCATTTGTCGTGTGGAAAGGGTGAAAATCACGAATTTGTTTCTGCATTTGAAAAAGAAGGAGGGGTAAAGTAATTTTCAAGCTATTGTTACCGTCTGTTCTTATTTACGATAAACCATCGAAATTAACTCAGTTAAGATATTTTGATGACATTTTATAGAACGAGAGTGACAAATTTTGATTATAAATGAAAACAGATCAGATTTACTTCAAAATTGCCGCTAAGATTTTTTCTCGGAAAAAGGAGTAAGGCGACATTTCCCCTACCGCTAAGAGATTATTCTCTGAAAAGGACGCGGCTCAATGACCAATAGTGTGCTTAGATTTCATCGGACTGTGATTTTGGCCCTCCATTTTAGAATTTCGCGATCGGAAATTTCAAATCTAAAGTGATGATGGCATTCATTTATTTGATAATTGCAAATCCCGGATACACAGTAATGATTCATGGGTTAGCAGATTTGTCTAAAAAACCCTATACTCTTTCATTTACTCTTTACCAAGCATTATTTTTGTTTTTGTACTAGATAAAACGGAATTTAAATTAGGTTTTTTTCATGAAAAGTGTGAATGAAAAAATTTAATTTTCCAGAAGCATCAGATAGCATATTGGTGTATTAAGGATATTGTAAAACAGTATTCACAACCTAACATAACTGGATGGACACTCTGTGTTGTTTCAACAATGATTTTTGACATCAAATTTGGTGGATTTAAGTTTGGTTAAATAATAGAAAAAATATTAGTTTCAATAAAATGTAGATATTTAATTTTATTCATATTACTTTTTATTTCTGAAACATATGCATTTTTCTATGAAAACGCTCAATATTTTCATATTTTATTCATTTGTTCAAAGGTGCCCCTACATGGGGCAGGTTTGAACAGAAATCTTTCAGCTTTTTAAATCCTCTCAACTTCTTTAATTTATATGGAAAACTTTTAATTTCTGGTTCATATGATGAAAAAATGCAATGTTGTTATTATGTAATACCATGGCCCACTAGATCTAAAGGCCTGTCTATTTGAGATTAATGTATGAAGTCTCCTGCCAGAGGACTCTGATACTTTGCCAGTCGTGCAAATCCATAACCAAAACAATGACCACGTGTGCAAACAATGTGCACAGAACAGAAAGCAGCTTATTCAATGCTAATTTGGGCAGGGTTTGCGTCACGTGGACTCACACGTGGTCCAATGAAATGGTTCAGGGTTTGAAGGTGAATCCAGCTTCACTTTTTCGGCGGTTTTTAGCGAAAAGTTTGTTTGTTTGTTTGTTTGTATTTCTGTAGGCCAATTATCTACGCTACGGGATATAGGCCCTAATGGGTGGGATGCCCTCCGTGGGGGGTCTTTCTAAGGGAACCTAACCCGTATTTACGCAAGGTTCGAAGAAAACCACGGAAAACTCCGGACGGTTAGGCCGATGGTCGCGATTGGGTTCGAACCCAGCACCTACCGTCTACCAGTTTGGAGGTCAGAACCTCGCGGCCACTGGTGGGGCTTTAGCGAAATGGATAGGCCGGTAGTATATAGTCGGTGTTGGTAATACTTAAAACGAAAAAAATATAATTCAAATAAGAAATGTATCGATTTAGAAAAAAATGTTCAAACGTGCCCCCCTCTCTCCTACTTTAATTCATGTCTTTGATAAAACTGTGCAAGAACTTCACACAGTTTAAAAGAACTACATTGTTTTGCTCTCCGAAAAAAATACTTTTCAGCCATAAACTCCGTTAACTCCTAAAGTACTCGAGCGATTTTGATAAAAAAAATTTTGGTTGTAAAGTATAAATATAAGATCATATAATAGCAGACAGTTTAAAAAATATTAATTGTTTCAGAAAAAAAAATCTGAAGATTGAGTAATTTCTTAAAAAATTGCCATTGTTCTAAATTAAAAAGTTTTAGTCGCAGAAAAAATAAATTCTCTGCCATAAATCTTGAACATGATATGGTAAATATAGAAACAAAATTTCATAAAAATCGGTCGGGTAGTTAACGCGTAAACGGGGGTTTTATGCTCGTATATTTCCCATACGGTTGGACCCAATTTTGTTTTTTCTTAAAGTAGCATTTTTGAGAGTTATTGATTATGACATAATAATTTAACTCTTGCAATTTTGATAAATAATTGTATATTACCAGTTAATAGTCAGTTTTTTCCCAAAATAGCTGAATACATGTATTCGATATATTTAATTATTTATATTTATCTGTTTATTTCCATTTTTTTAAGTACTTGTAAAATCAATGGCATTTCTGATCAGCTTATTTGAATTGATTATTTAGTTTCATTAACTGTTATTCAATACATTTAATACTATAAATTAATCTTGTTTTAAATATTTTTAAAATTTAAGATATAAATAAAGAAATTTTACCATCTACATTTCTTTGATGAATGTATTTTAAATTATTGCAGTTTACTCATCATTATCAAGTCCCTTTATTTGATATTTCTTTTGTTATCCATTACTACATTTTTTTTTCTTTTATTTAAAAAAAAATTTTTAACATTGAATAACATTTTAGAAATATATATTTTAAAGTCTAATTCTATTTTACTTGGCATTATTAGATACTTTTTTATTTAAAATGTATTTTATGATTGATTATATATTTAAATAAATTTTTTTAATTTTCATAAATATTTAAAATTAAATCGAACATTTTCAAACGATGTTTTACTGCTTTATATAACCACTTATTTTGTTTAAGGAGTGTGTTAAAAAATATTTAGAAATAGAGTTATTTCTTTCAACAGAATTATTATTTATTTGAGTAAAATGCTTCATATGTTGCTATAGTAGAGGCAAGTAAGTCTTCTGTAATCATATATTGTTTTTTAACATGAAAACGTGGTTAAAATATACATTGTATATATTTAAAATGTCATTTTTATACTAAAATATTGGAGAAAATACCCCAATCTTTGCGTGAATACATATAATAATAACTTCTTTCCTGTATGTGCATTTCAAAAGATTCCATCAAAAAACGAATTTTTTACAGTTTTTTAAAGCGCACACTACAAGAGTTAGGCTTAGCTGCGCAAAATCTTTTGGCCCTGAAGAGGAAATCAAATTTTCCCGCTCCATCCTCAGATACGCACTTTTGAAAGCGCGCGCCGTCCCGAACGGGTTAAGTACTAATTTAGTACTTTGAAATATTGAATTTCTAAATTCCGATTTCAGACAAAACACATACTTTTTGAAGAATTTTATCAGAGAGTTTTAATTGTAAATGTTTATTTCATACCTACTGAAGTGTAATAACTATTTAAAAAATCTGATACTAGTTTTAATTGATTTAAATTTTATTGATCTCTCTTAAAGAGAGAGATTGGTTTCTAAAATCTTATAAACCCTGGTAAGTACACGATTTACATGCGTTTTATTTTTATTAGTAGTTGACTGCCAGTATTCCCGAATAATAATCGTGGCATTATTTTTTCACGGAAAATTTTACGATTTCATAAGCCGAATTTTACTACTCTGAAATACAGGTATGAAATACAGGTAGTAAAGATGTCACAAAAGTAAAAATCGCATATGTAACATTTTTGTTTATACGGTGTGAAAATTTTTTTAAAGGGAGTTGCACAATAATAATGTAAATAGTACTCGTTGTGAAATTTGAATTATAGAAGTTTTTAAATCCAATTATAATCGAAAGACGTATTTTTTACGATTTTTTTTTCAAAGAATTGAAAAAGCAAAAGTTTGTTCATCTCTTTGGAAGTGCAATAACTAAGTGATTTTCTTAAGCAAAAATTCTCTTTCAATTCTCTTTCTTAAAACCTAAAAAAAAATTTAAAATTCTTAAAGTTATAAAAAACGCGATGGGCTATGGGTTTTTGTGGTCTTTATTTTTGTTAGCGTTTAGGTATTTCCGTACCAGTATTTCCGAGTAATATTCACGGAGTTGTTTAATGCACAATCTTTCTTCTACGATTTTATAACAAGAAAATTATTATTAGGAAATATTGGTAGCCAAAAGCTCACAAATCTAAATCAAACAAACAAACGAAAAAAAAATAACGCGTATGTAAGATTTCTGGGTACTACTTGGTTATCCCGTCGACCAAAAAACTGTCGCCAAATTGCAAGATTAAATGCCAATAATGGATGATCGTGAATGTCACATTCAATAACATTAGACACAAAATACGTGTTTGCTATGTCATCAAGGGATTTTTATTTCGACTTTTTATTTGTATTTTTTTTAAATGTTTTTCTAATTTATTTGTTCTTTGGTTATTTAAAATAAAAATTATGTCAATGTGCATCATTTGGCTATTAGTTTGGCGATTTGTATAATTTGGCGAACTTGGTCGACGGGATAATCAAGTAGTACCGATTTCTATATGTAGTATTTGTGGTCAGCCTACAAAGACTTACCGTATTTCAGCCTCTTCATTGTACAAATGACTTTCAGAACATCGTTCGGCACCAGTTTAGGCTTGCTCGTGGCGAGTTCCAGTCTGGATATGAAACGAAAAAATGTATGACGCCTTTTGTCCCCGTCAAAGACTTTCGTGTAATGTCTTTCTTGGTGTTTTTTCCCTTCCGCTGTTTCGATCGAAAGGGAAAAGGAAAGTCTGACGGGAGGATTGGGAAACACTTTCTCGAGACTCAGGTCCACGTATCCTTTAGAGCCGTCATAACTCCGAACATTCGGGTAGATCCCCAACTCCCAGCTCTTCCCGCCGAAGGAGAACGTATCACTCCAGTAGAAACTCCAGTCCTCGATCGTGCTGAAATTTGCTATCGCCCACTCGACGACAAGATCCGCTTCGCTTTCGTGGATGGAAATCTCTCCTATCGGAAATCTGTTCTCCATGGCGGACATTACTGTCTGGAAAGAAGGCCTCATTGCAAAGTGTTCACCTGAAAAGAGAGGAACGACGTCAACAGAATGCTATGCGCAGTTTTCTCGCTGACATTTGACCAACATTAGTAATTTGGCTAATTAAAAATAAGATATATTCGCCAAATGAAAAAAGTATTAGCCAAATAGATTCGCCGTGTAGCACTAAAAATTATCTTTAATCCTTTAATGCATCCCCTTTTTCTCTATATGCTCTAAAATAGCCTGAGTTTTTATAACTGCGACAACGATTGTTATTAATCTAATTTCAACTATCCGCTACAAATGTATTAAAAATATGCATATTCTAAATATCTTGCGTAATCAAGGAAAAAATTCTAAAACCAATTTAACTCAGTAAAATGTTATGAAATAAAACTTCCTAAACTAATTCCGAATTGTATGATATTACACACAATGAATCTGAAAAATCAAAATATGTCATATTCAAATGAACTTTTATTTTTCTAGACCTTCTTTTCTTAGAAACCCATTCTTCAAATGCATTTTCAGAATTGTACTCTTTAAAACAAAGGGCAAAAGCACACACACACACACCAAAAAAGAAAAAAAAGAGAGGGAGAGAAAAGAATGAAAAAGCAAAAACTGAGCACTAGCAATTTGGCGAATCTAATCGCTTGTTTACGCGCCAAATGAAGAATTTAGTCACAATTTGGCTAGCGACAGCGAGAGCACAGGTTATGCGTAACAGGGCGTTGTTGACAGAAAATTCCACTGAGCTCTATACATAATATGGATGGCCTACTTGTCAATCTTCTTTCTGCCGGGACCGCATGCGTTTTTTTAAAATGAGACATAAAGCATATATCCTGCCTTAGCTGGGCATATAGTAAAACGAGGACATTCCCATGTTTAAGGACCAGGCACACAGCACTAACTTCTTGCGGTCAGGCGTCGCTATTTTTGATCTTTCGTGTCGGTGCTTTGATGTATAAACTGCATTTTCGGTGAACTTTTTTGAACTTCAAGAGAGAAATCGAACTCGAAATCAGTTGACAGCTTTACGACTGAAGATGGGGGGGGGAAGATAAACTTTCCTTTCCTTTGTCAATTCGGTAGGGTCAGTCCCTCAAAAATCATTTAAAGAGGTTTTACCTTTGTTCCGTACGGAAACAAAGATAGATTTATTGCTCTTTTAGTGTAATAAAAAAGTAGTGCTGTTCGCTCGCAGCCTAAGGGTGTACTCCAGTTAAATGAGAAGACCCGTTCGCTAATACTAATGTTATGGAAAAAAATTATAAAGATCTCTTCAGTAGCATATCAATATTTTTAGATGACATTTTTTATTTCATTTATTTATTTTTTGCATTGCATAGTTGAAACTGATCTGAATAAAGGCAGTTTTTTTTTTTTTTTTTTTTTTTTTTACTTTTTTGATTCTATTTACAGAAAAGGATGGCGTCCTCACACAAAATATCTGTAAACAAGGTAAAGAAAATAAAAAACAGTCTGCATACTGACCAGTCTCAGCTATTCAATGAAAATTATATTCTGAAATTTTCATGATCTATTATTTCTGTTTTTTATCATCACATAGCGAATTTCTACAGGGGGGCTCCGCCCTCCTGAATCCCCCGTAGTCTCATTAAATTTATAACTTTCTATCAATTGTGCTAATGGTAATCGTATATCTTCCATTTCTTTATACATTTTGATTTATAAGGATAAGTAACAGTTTGGAACAGCATTTTTCGTTATCCTCACACTTCTACATGCCTGCCAACCACAAACACCTAAATCTGATCTATCAGGAATTTCTGTAAGTGTAAACTCGCATAATCTACAATTTTACAATTTTGTTTCCGAAAAAAAAATTTTGATTGCTGCTCTATAATATTTATATCTAATATCTTATCTAAATACATAATAATCTACTCAATAGAATTAATTCACTAAAACCATCTAAATATAGGTATGTTTGAAGACTTTTAAAGCCAACAGATGATTATTCATCATCTTGTCCATTGCCAATTAATTAAACCGCAAACGTAATTTGGTGCAATGAAATAGTTTTTCTGACAGCTATCCAATTGTATACAATTTAGAATTAAAATCATAATGTTATAAAAAACGTTCATATATAACGCAAACCAATGTTTCAGATCAAATTACCAAAGATTAAAACTTCACTCAGCTGACTCTGCTGCTTTATGTTTCGTAATCTGAATTAATTAAAAGGTTTTTTCACAG
Source organism: Maratus speculifer (assembly GCA_964019185.1). Lineage (NCBI taxonomy): Eukaryota > Metazoa > Arthropoda > Arachnida > Araneae > Salticidae > Maratus > Maratus speculifer. The sequence goes on from CAXHSM010000010.1 coordinate 637,446, forward strand.
ACAAACTATTTTATGTAATTTTTCACGTGGAAATATTTTAATTTTAGTGTCCAAAGGTTTTTGAGATATTTTAAAAGAAAAAATATTTTATCTATTTAATTAATCCAGGTTTTATCTGTAATTAGCTACTCAGTGATTTATTTTTTCTTCTGAAAATATACGTGTTTCATTTTTCTTTGCAGAAATGCGTCCGTAGTAGAAAAACGTGTAAAATTAATTAAAATAACAATTTTTAAAGGTTATTCTGAAAAATATAATATTGGGCAAACGTACAGACCATAGTTTGTTTTCATGTTTAATTTCAAATCAAAAATGTAGGATAGTTTTTTTTTTTTTTTTTTTTTTTTTTTTTTTTTTTTAGTAAAGTCTATGACAAAATGTAATTTGTGTTGTCTATTAGAGGATTCGCTTCGCTCATCTTAGTTATACTTAAATCAAAAAGTTCTATATCTAGTTCAATTCCTTCAACGCTATCTTTACTTCAACACTATAAAAACAGTTAAAACATGTGAAAAATAACTAATACTGTTAGTTAAATTAATATCTTCTTTCTTTATTTTCAAATAAACAAAGGCTTTATTAACTTTAAGTGCATTCGTATAAAGGCATTTTTTAATCCACATTTTATGAACTTCCATCGAAAAACGGTATATTAATCTAGTCCAGAATCACCAGATGATTTGATCCGTCTTTATTTGACTTCAATGTAAGTAATTAGATACCTTTCCTTCGTTCTCTTTAATCTGACTATATATCGACAGTTTAAATTTCCTCTTTATACAACTCTTTCCATTTCAATTTGAGATATTTTTTTCACGTAATTGTTTGAATAATAACTGCAAATTCGAAAATTAAACATTTAATTTACATCACAATTAATTACATGCAGCAATTCACTTTAAGCTTTTTGGCGACAAATTAGAAATTCATTACATTTGTAGAGGATGAAGGAAACAGTGCAACAGGTTACGTCATGTATAGGCGCATTTTTCATAGAAAATCAAAAACATAATCTTAATTTTTTTAATTTTTTATTTTTAGTTTCGTAAATACGGGTTAGGCTCCCTTAGAAGGACTCCCACGGAGGGCATCCCACCCCATTCGGGCCTATATTCCACGTGTCGGCCGACATAAAATAATCCAAACCAAACCAAACTTAATTTTTTATAGACAAATGTTATGCAATTGATGTGTACAGTTAAAATTTCAATAAATATAATTTAAAATGTCCGAAGGTGATATTTGTTTTATTTTTGTAACCGAAAAATATCGAAGGAATTATGTAAATTTCAAGTCATTGAAGTAGAATCTCTTTTGAATAGTGTTGTAATTTGATGGCCAATTATCAACACGAGTTCTATAGGCGCTAAAGGGGGGGGATGCCCTTTGAGGGGGTCTTACTAAAAGAATTAGCCTTGCGTACCCTTATTTACGCAAGACAATCTAAGGTTCAATGAAAACCTCGGAAATCTCCGAACGATTATGCCGACGTCCGCGAATGGATTACGTCTTCTTAAGTATCATACTTTTGTTAAATGGAAAGTATGAGTATAAAATTAATTTTCTTTTTAAATCATGTGTTATTTCTCTACTTAATTATGTTCGTATTTTAGAAAAAGTCATAGAACATGAAGAAGTTATCTTTAATATATCCATGCGAATTTTGTGTTAATATTTACAACACAGAAACGTCTAAATCCTTTGTTTTGGTGCAAAAATCTAGCATATTTGTACAGAATCTTACAGCAAAATAATGAACTTTTATATATTAAACTCACACCATAAAGTTTGTAAAATAATATTTTATCTGTAAATGCTAGTTATATTATGCTACTTCTTTATTCTTGATCTTTTATAAACTCATGCAAGTCGGCCGCTATTAATAGTAGTTGATTTGTGTTTTGTTTTCTTAAAGAAGCTGATCTTTGCTGTCCACTAGGGTTGGACATTTCGATTCATTTTGAAGAATCGACTCTGACTCGATTCACTTGTTTAATGAGTCGACATAGGGAGTCGACTCTCGACTCACTTACGATTGTTTGGTTGGTTGTAAAAATGGCGCAATTTTATATCTTGTATCACGTATATTGCAGAAAAGAGAATTTTTGAGTGTATGCTCGAATTATTTTGCTTTAGTTTCTATAAAAAAATATATTTTTGTGTTGTATTTGTTGAATGGAACTGGGGACAGCCAAACTAGTTGTGCGCACTACCCGAAATTTTAAGGCCTGTACCGGCCCAGACTTCACAAAAAATAATGATCTGACCCGGCAAAAAACTTAAATGCTCGGCCAACTTGTTCCGTACAGAACAGCTATTGGCCCAACAAGAAAGCTAAAATCTTCGTCTTACCCGACGCGGCATGGTTGAATTTGTAGAAAACATGGATTTTTACGTCGATACGTTAAAAAAATTTCCGTTCGAGGAGTTTTGACCAAAAAGAAATATTTTAGCTTTTTCTTTCATTTTTATAATCTTTATTTTTTAAAAAATGCCCTATGCTATGATATTTATTTTTTTTTTAATGAATGTTCAATTTGCATGTAAATGTTTCAATTGATATTAATATTGTTAATCCACATACTATGTACTATTCGGCGTATTAGAGGCTTAAAAATCTGAAAACTAAATCTGAAACAAATCCGCTAATAAAGTAAAATTTTCTGAGACGAAATAACATTTAAAAAAATCCGCTATAGACGAATTCCCTTCTCGAGTCCTGGATCGCTACGGGGGAAAAAAATGTTAGACCCGATCCAATCTTTTAGAAAAAAGTAAGGCTCGAGCTCGGCTCGAGAGAAAGCAATGACAAAGTCCAATTCGAGCCTTGTAAAGTAAAGTAAGGCCGACCCGATTGCCGCAAAAAATAGGCCCGAGCTTCGCGCCAAGGTCCGGCCTGTACATTCCAATGCGCCAAATTTCAAAATATAGGAGTATTTTGTTTGACTCCTGCCGCATCATTTCTTAAAATTTACGTTCTTTTTAAACGGGAGTAGAAGCTTTTGAGGTATTAGTTTATATTACAGTGCTTAAAACATATTCTACGCACTGTAGTTTATATATCAGGTTTTAAATTAAATTTAAATTTAAATTTAATTTAAATTAAATTAAATTTAAATTTTCTGTACTGAAAACTACAGGGGAGTCAAACTTTTGTCTTTTATTTATTTTGAGGGTGGAGGAAGTTAACTGATAATTTATTGTTAATAAGATTGTAATCCTCCAAAATATCCGTAATTTTAATTTCTGTAATTACCGCTTTTGATAGAAATGTCATTTAAAATTCCTTCCCAAAAATTTCGTTTCCTCTCTCTCTCTCTCTCTCTCTCTCCTTTTTTTTTTTTTTTTGTAAGATTTTCTATCCCCGTCCCGCTAATAACAACGTTTAAAATTTTTATAGACTCTGTTTTTTTTTCCTTTCTTATTTTTATTTCTTTTTTTTTTTTTTTTTTTTTTTTTTTTTTTTCTTTTTTTTTTAGGGGCATGTAGTAGTCATGTAGTAGGGCAATATGAATCCGGTTAAATGATGGAAAGAAAACATAACAAGAAAGTGGTAAGAGAAAAAACATTTATTTGTGCATCTTTTGTATAGACTTACAAGAGGTGCTCGAAATTCTGACCATTTGCTAGAGTACATGCCTCACAACGACGTTGCATGGACAACCGAACTTTCTGGAATATGCATGGCGTTTCCCGGATGTTTGCGGCGGCAACCGATATGCGTGCTACAAGGTCCATAGCACTGGCAACAGGGGTCTCGTACACCATGTTTTTCATGGCACCCAATACAGAGAAGTCTATTGGAGATAAATCCGGTGACCGTGGTGGCCAACAAACCGGTCCACTGCGACCAATCCATTGAGCTCCAAATTTTCTGGTCAGGTAACAACGCACATCATTTGCGAAATGTGCTGGAGCGCCGTCATGCTGGAACCACATTCGCCGGAGAATAACAGCAGGAACCTCGTTCATAAGACCCGGTAACACAGTTTGAAGAAATATGAGGTAGTTTGCGCAATCTAAACGGGATGGTAGTAAATACGGTCCCAGCAAACAGTCGCCGACGATCCCAGTCCACACATTGACGGCAAAGCGTTGTTGCGCAGCTCTAACTCTCGTACCGTGTGGATTCTGATTAGCCCACACATGCGAATTGTGTGTGTTGAAGACACCTTCACGAGTGAAGGACGCTTCATCTGTGAAAAGAACATACGTTGGGAAATTGGGATCAACGGCTGTTCTCTGCATGAACCACTGACAAAAAGTAACACGCTTGGGATAGTCCTCTGCTTCCAGTAACTGCACTCTTTGCAAATGAAAAGGATGTAAACGTTCCTCGTTTAGTATCCGCCACACTGTTGATTGTGAAACTCCAAACTGGCGAGCAATACCTCGTGTGCTAGAACTTGGCTGTTCTTCGATAGACTGTAGGACATCTTCCTCGACTGAATCTGTCCGTGTTGATCGGCGGCTGCCTCGATCAACATTAATACCAGCAAATGATCCAGTTTCGCACAGTTGTCGATGAACACGTGAAAACATTTGATGCTGTGGCACGCGCCGGTTGGGGTAGCGCTCTGCATACATTTGCCTAGCTCTAAGACAGCTTTCTCCTGCGGCACCGTAAGTTAGATGCATATCTGCAAGTTCTTGAAACGTATACCGGTTCATGTTACTTTTGCGAAGTCACCTTGTCGAATGACGACTGGCTGCACACGGCAGACAGCTATGCGCGTTCATGGGAGATGCGGACACAAAGCGCCCTCTACACCGTCATGCGTTCGTTTGTGCCTATGCTTTCCTATGTGAAATAGTGTTCTTTTCCTATTCCCTACCTTCCCACCAAATATTGATGATGAATTCAGAATCACCCTGTATTTATAAATTATTAGTTGTTCTCTAATATTTTCCGAAAAACAAAATATTAGGAGAAATTAAATTAATTGATTTTTTTGTTTGTGTAATATGTCAGCGTTTACATATGTGTCGCGTTGGTTACGTTGGAAAGATATCGTAACATCGAATTAAAAAAATAATTATTTTACTGTAGAAAATGTAATGCAAAAAATATGTCCACCCCCGTCTAGTCTATTTATGAATTCATTGAAACTAAAATTATGAAAAAAAGGGGACAAAAGTAGTTTATTTAAATTTTGCTGTAAAATAATAGCGGTTATTCTGGGTCTCATTGTTTTGTAAAAAATCACATTTTTTTTTCACATAAACTTTACATTGTACAAACACACATCAATGTCAGCATGTATTAATGTACAATTATAAAATTGATATGCCTGACTATTGAGATGATTTCGAATTTTTAATAACGTTTGCCTTTTGTTTTATAAATGAACTGCTTATCAAACTAAATACGAAAAAGAAAAACCGGAGCTGTTGTAGTGTGTTTGAAGAGATGAAGAAATATTAGAAAAATAGGATTGAGTTCTAAAAAAAAAGGTCAGCTCTGACATAATTTCTGACACATTTTAAAAAAGAATTTTAAAAATTGACGGGCAGCTATCGAGGAAATGAAAAATCAAATAGCTTTTCCATTTTTTTAATCACTTCATTAGATATCAAGAAAAAAGTATTATTGTCATGTAACGACAGGTTTTTCTCTTTTCCCATGCGACCCCGTACTGAAATTCAATATAAACTTCAATTTTAGCAGTAATTTTCAAATTTACTTTACCAAAAATTGGAAAATGCCAATCGATCACATGGTTTCTGAATAAGAAAACTTTTAAATTTTACGAGTTTGTTTCGAAATAAAAAGGAATACAGAAATGTGTAAGAAAGTAGCTTTTTCGTATTTAAGAACAGATTTAATAAATTCAGAGAAAGGTTTTCAGAAATCTACTTAATATTATACAGCTTTAAAAGCTACGATACTTTTAACTTTCTTTTTTCTTTCTTTTATTCTAAATTACATCAATTTTTTAACGAATGTTGAAGTCTAAAAATCCAAGTAAACGATAACATTGCTGTTGCTATAGTGTATTTTCTGTCTTGCGAATAAATACTAAACTAAAATATTGCTCATGAATGTGCATAAAACATTCTTAAGAAAATTAATGTTAAGAAAAATCGGATTATTTTGTAGAAATTGAGCCGGGCCGGGTAAGTTTATTTATTTGTACGGGTCGGGACCGGATAGAACTTTTTACTTTACATCAGCCTGGGGTAGCTTTCGCTGGTACCTGTGGTTTCGCGGGTTGGACCTGTGAGCTCCTCTAAATGAATTATGAATATCTGCAAGTTTTCTGTAATTTTAATAAATGTCATTTTATAAATCTATCAAAACTTTTCGGTGTCTGGGACATAATTTACCCCTTATGCGATCATAAAAAAGTGGCAGGGAGACTAATTTTTTAATATTTCCCCCCTGATATTTATAGTTTTTATAATTTACTTCCTTTTGAAATTAAATTTATAAAATCATAATATACTGAATAACTACCAGGTTTTATGTTTTCTCCTACCCCTATTTTTTATTTAAAAAAATTTCTATTTTAAAGTAATCGAGAACATAGGAAAACAAGCAAATTCCCTTCATAAAAAATAACTGTAAAAAATAATCATAAAATTTGGCAGCTATGACATTGTAATCCTCTCTCCTCCCGATTGACACAGAGAACTTACTTGCTCTACAAAAAAAAAAAAAAAAAAAAAAATAAAAATAAATAAAAATAAATAAAAATAAAAATAAATAAAAATAAAAAAATAAATAAAAAATAAAATAAAAAATAAAATAATAATAATAATAATAATAATAATAAAACAGGAAATATTCTCCAAATCTGGTTTGAAAGAAAGAATATTTTTAAAAAATCGACTAACTAAACTTAAAAAAATTATATGTAATTTCTATCTATTTTTACATTATCTGCAAACATTTATAATTTATATTTAAAAAAATATTAAAATAATATATTCGTAATCAAATGAAGGACAACACTTTATTTAAAATACATTAATCATAAAATAAACTCACAGCATTTTTTAACAGTGGTGAATTCAGAAAGTGGCATGGGAGGGGGGGGATCAGGCATTCCCGCGGAACAATGACATTACCCCCCCCCCCCCTGAAATATTAGGCATTTTGTGTTTGAAATAGTAAAAGATATAGTCTCCAGCCCCACCCAAAATTTTTTGTAACATCCACCCACACTCACAGAAATTTCCTCTGGTAAAAATGTGTCTTAATTCAACATTGTTTTTAAACAACTTGTTATAAAAGTAGAATTTTATTTCTCTTTCTTCAACCTTTTTTTTCTATATTGCATCAGATAAAGGCAGTTGAAAATATTTACCTAACCAGTCCTTTCTTTTAGCAAAAATTACAAACATAATATCTGCTTTGTTTGATCGTCTTTCCCCTTTACGGAAATATGCACAAGCTTATCATAAATTCAATTAATCTTCCCAGAAATATCCTTCTCAAGGCCCCTTTTTCCATAAGTTCAATTTTAAAAAGTAGAATTTTATTTCTCTTTCTTCAACCTTTTTTTTCTATATTGCATCAGATAAAGGCAGTTGAAAATATTTACCTAACCAGTCCTTTCTTTTAGCAAAAATTACAAACATAATATCTGCTTTGTTTGATCGTCTTTCCCCTATACGGAAATATGCACAAGCTTATCATAAATTCAATTAATCTTCCCAGAAATATCCTTCTCAAGGCCCCTTTTTCCATAAGTTCAATTTTAATCTTTTCAGAAATAACCAGCTGAACGCCCCTTTTTCTTTTCCCCTCCCACTCTTTGCACATCTACACTGCCTCCGCTTTTCCCAAAATCCCCGACCCCAATATAATGTCAAACCAAGACATTTGTTTTTTGCTAAAAAGCCCAGCGCAGTTCGAAGAGTCGAAATCTGACACCGAATCGAAAGAGTGGTTTTCAAGAAGTCGAAGAGTCGACCACCCAATCTTCAACTCTCGACTCTCCAAGTCCGACACTCTGTTAAACTGGTCCAACCACTCTTTGAGTGAGTGAGTTGACTTTTCGACTCTTCTACTCCGAATCTCAAAGTGAGTTGAAAAATGAAAGTTCGACTCTTTTGAGATGACTCCGTTAACTAGATAGGAGTCGATAGATCGATTCACTTGGAAGGAGTCGAGTTTTAGAGTCGACTCTTCGACTCCTCGTCCAACTTTAGTATGCAAACTAGCATGAAATGCTCATACTCTTTTTATTGATGCGTAGATTTTGTGATTGGCATAATGTTTAAAAGTATCCTTCTGGATAGTCTAGAAATATACTTTTAGATACTGAACCCTTGCAAATATCACTCATGCATGACGTATTTTTTGTTTAACCCTTGCAAAAGCATTCTCAAAGCTGAAATGATTAAATAAAAGAGTATCATCGAAATTTATCAATAAATTTTTTTGGAAATAAGAAAAGAACTATATTTTACGTACATTTTCAGCGGGAAATATATACCACAATTCTAATGCCATTGAATGGCATTGGAATCCAATGGCATCATGCCGAGTTCTACAAGCAATCGGGAATTAAAATTAAGTGACTTCAAAAATGTGCAACAGTTTCTGAAAAAGTTAAATCAGGGTTGTAATTTTTTTTTTGTTTTTTTGTTTGTTGAACATTTCACGCGACATGGGGAAAAAGAAAGGGAGGCGACTTTTAACCCTTTCCGGCACACTGTGCCCGATCTGTGATACCTCATTTTAATTCCAAACTTGAAACAACACCAATAATATTTTATAAAATTTTGCGTTTAAAATAAAAGCTTAAATTAAGAAATTCAAAATATCTAAAAAATTCGTTCGTGAATTCCGGTGGCAGTCGATAATTTCCCATTTTACTAACAGATTTTGGCCGTGCCAGAAAGGGTTAAAGGACCAATATTTATTCAGAATTACCAGTCAAAGTGTACAAAAAATTTTTAGTAGAGTGAATTGAAATTCCATCTCTGAAATCGCGCTGGCAAAAAAATAAGAGATTTCAATGTATTTATTGAAACAAACAATTCAATAATTTGAATAATCGCAAAAGTCACTGTTGTGAATGTGAAAAATCATTCACAAGTAAAATGAATGTGAAGAAATGTGTCAAAAAATTTCAGCCTAAAAAAATCGTGTAGGCAAAACATTTAGATTCAAATTTATCAATTATCAAATCAAAAATTAATTTAAAAGGATGAAAAAATAATTTAATTTATTATTTGTTTAACACTGTGGAATATATTAAGCATAAAATTAATAAAAAATAATATTAGCATTTGATATTTATTCGAAATTTGAGGTTACTTTAAAATAACGATAAAAATAATGTAGTTATTAAATTTAAAATTCTGAAAAGAAAATATTTAATTGGCATTTAATTTAAAAATTTTAAAAGAAAAATATATTTAATTACTATTTGATTTAACAATTTGAAAAAAAATTAAATTTAAATTATTAAAGATTAAAATTTTATAAATTAAATTTAAAATTATTTAAAAAAAATTAATATAAGTTATATATTTAAAATTTAATATTATGATATTTTTTTAATTATTTAATGATTAAATTTAAAATTATGAAACAAATATTTAATTTATATTTAAATTAACATTTTAAAAAATATTAAATTTAAACTATCAAACATGAATTAAAAATAACTTTAAAAAATGATATCATTTATAACATATATTCAAAATTAAAGTTTGTTTAAAATTATGATTGAAAAATTTAACGTTATAAATTTAAAATCATGAAAAAAATATTTAATTCTTATTAAGCATTTAAAATTACGAAAAGAACGGGTTTCTTCTTCGTTCCAACGTAGTCTGTTGTGAAATACATTAAAATTATTAAAATATGCAAGAAACGTTAAATTATATATTTTGAACACAGAAAACATTGAATTTTGAAAAAGAATTTATTTTCAGAAAGAAAAAAATACATAAAAGTGGCTGTTATTCTTTTGAAAATTTTTGTTACGCAATTTTGTTAAAAAAAAAAATCAAATTTTAATATTACGAATATTTTAATATCGTCTTTTATCAAATACCCCCCCCCCCCCCTCCCCGAAAAAAAAATTATTTAGGAGTTTAGGAACGTACTTTTTATAATCGATTGAAAATGCATAAAAGAGTGCAAATGTATTATGAACCGAACCAAATTCTTTGACAATTTTTAAGTACTCTAGTTATAATAGGAGTATTTTAAAATTACATAGGATCGAATAGATAAAAATGGTAAATATTGAAACTATAAATTCAACAACAAAAAACATTACATAAGAAAGTATTTGAAAATTTTACGTGTAAATAATAACGGAAAATTGATTTCATAATTATTTTTATTATTAATTATTATCATTCTCTAAAAGCTTGCATTTACTACATTCATTTCTGCTAAGACCGATTTACTTTTCTGTCTATCTTTTCTACGTTTATTTTAGGGGACACCGGGGATGGTTGACTAATTTTTTACTAAATCATACATATTTTTTGTGTTTTCATCCATACGGACAATAAAATCGCATTAATGGATAGAAGAACTATTAAACTAATAAAAAACAACAAAACATAGTTAATTATTTAATATCATCATCGTGTTCAAATGCATTTTACAGAACATCAGCTCTTAGTCAATCTACCCCGGAACCGGGATAGATTGACTATTATATGCCCGGGGTAAGTAGACCTACGTATCAATAAGCAACAAATTATGAGAAGAGTCAAGTAAGAAAACACTATTTTGAATTTAATTGAACTCTTTATTAAAAAACCATTTTAATCAGGTACAGACATCCTTTATAAGTCTTTATAAAAACTATCTCGTAGTATTTAAAGTTTTTAAACTAAAATCTTCTTCAGTTTCATTTTAAATGACACATAAATCTTTCTATAACTTCTTATGAATGTAACATATTAACTCTTATTAATATAACAATTTAAAATTTTCTTACGCCACAAACTAAATGCACATTTTTCATTTCTCTACTTAAATAATAGAAATTGTTAAATACTTATATTTAGTATTTAAACTTTTATAAACTAAACTCTTCTTCAGTCTCATTTTAAATCACATATAAACCTTTGTATACTTAAAAATATAAAAAAACAGACAAGTTATCAGTCTTCATTATCAGAAATACAGTGTTTGCATTCAGAAAACATTAGATTACCTCTTACACATTTGGCATGAGCCCATAACTTACAAGTTATGCACTGAATCTATTGTTCGCCAGAGACACCATCGGCGTAGGATTCAGTGCATTCTAAACAAATCGTGCTCTCGTCATCTGAATCCACAGCATCGTCATTTCCATCGACGGTGTCATCAGCAACATTCATCTCATTTACTTTATCCGTTCCTTTTCCTTTACCCGTTCCTTTTCCCTTACTCTTTCCTTTTCCTTTGCCCTTCCATTTTCCTTTACCTTTACCTTTGCTCGTTTCTTTTCCTTTTTCTATTCTGTTTTTTTGTATCTTTTCTTCTTTTCTTCAAAGTTTCTCTATTCTTTTTTATATCTATAAGATTTTGTCGAGTCTCATATGGCGTTAACCCATAATAAATATCCGCGGCTCTTTTTAAATAACTTGATAAAAGCTTCTTCTTCTGCGTCAGTGAAAATTTGCCTATTTTTGATATATTCCACTGAGTCCAAGGTTAATTCGGCTTTTGTCAAGTTCGGATTACATTCCAATTTCTCTTCTAGTTTCGCCACATAACGATGTAATGTTTTATAGGGAATGTTATATTGTTTTGCAGTTGCATTAACACTTTCATTGTCAAAAATGACTCGATGACAAGCTCTTTCTACGACATCCTTCGGTGTATCAGCTCGTTCAGTCGTTCTTTTATAAGTCCTCATCGTGCTGTAGCAAAAAAAAAAAAGAATATACTTATTAAGAATCGAATAAAAAGATAATTTTAAAGATATTTTAAACTCAAAATGTTTTTGGGGTTGGTTGACTAGTTATTCAACCAGCCCCGAAAGAAATTAGTCTACCAACCCCAAACGACATTTTAAGTTTCGATGGCATGGATAACCTAAACACTGTTACCTAATTAAGAACTAACACATAAAATAATATCAGTATGGACTCATAAAACACTCTGACTAATAGGCAAACGATTAACATAAAATGTGTAAATACCAGATCAAAAAATATGCAACACGAAAATATTACTTACATGATATGAAAACAAATCACGGGTCTCTGCTCGAAAACGGCGTGTGCCGGCGAGGCGGCGCTACCGACAACTGAGCCGGGGGAGAAGAGTGATGCGCGGCTGCGTTGGGATGACGCAATATTCATATCGTTGGCGAATTTTTGGCGGTTGGTCTACCTACCCCTATAGTCAACCATCCCCGGTCTCCCCTATTTATTTATTTTTTTTTTAAATCAGAAGAAACATGATTTAAATTTCGGTCCTGCAGAATAATTAGCAATACCTCTACCGATGTTCCCCGAAGTAGAGGGAGAAGGAGAAAAATTAACATAAAATCTGTAGAAGAAAATTTTCGTTATAACAAATCTTGGCCCTTAACATAGGTATAGGTGACCTTTGATTAGGGATGACCTTTAAAAGAAGTTTCACTGCATATATATACAGTACAGCCTCCTTAACGGCCACTCCTGGATAGCGAACACCTCATTTTAACGAAAACTTTTCCTTCTTCACTCCCTAAACCTAAAATTTTGTATGTTTAACCTTTGAATAACAGACATTTTGAATAGCGTATTGTAATTTTGCAGATAAAGGATGGAAAATAATTTTTTAACGAGGGAAGAAATGGAAAAAAAGTAAAAAAAAAAAAAATCCAAATTTATCAGAGCATTGTGTCATAAATTTTGTGATCTCAGATAAATGCTGGGAAAAATCCTTCCTTCCACGCCCCAAAGTTGGATAATATTTTATTTCCTTTTATTCGCTTTTCTACGCCCAGTCTTGAATTCAGGGTGTGATATGGGAGGAGCAATCCTCCCCCTTCGCCGTAGAATTTAAATTAACAGGAATGAAGAAACTGCCGAAAATTTCATTTATATTTATGATGAATTACCTACTGAAGAAGAATCGGTTGATGTATGCGTTACATCATTTCAGAATTTTCAACAAAAGCTTACAATTAGTGATAATGAAACAGATACTGAAAACTGGAAATGCAATATCGAAAATTTCAAAGAAATTACTGAATACAGTGAGTAGGTACACAATTTCTTTCTAAAAAAATATAAAAAAATAAAAAGATTATTCAGAAGGATTTATACGATTTATAGTATTCAAACTTCAGATTAAAAAACAAATTGCATGTTACCCCGAGTAAAAGTAATGTATTGTAACAGATTTTTATCATAAGAATAAAATAAACAGGCGATAAAGATATACAGAATTTTATTTCAGTTTTAATTGCTTAAAAATATTATTTTAATTTTAATCATATAATACAAGTTTTAAGGCATACAAAAAACAATTAACACGAAATTTCAAGCATCTTTTAGCATTTGTAAATCTCTGACTTTACCCGAATAGCGGACAGCTTCCGCGTTTTCAAAGTGTCCGTAATTCAGAGGTTTTCCTTTATATATATTAATAAATTTAAAATTTTAGCATTAATAATTAACTAATAAAGCACAATTATGCAATAGAAAATATTATCAGTATTGTATTCTAAATTTTCTCGTTAAATGCGAGATGTCATTGCGCTATTTAAATGATCATCGTCGGAAGATCTGAGTAATAATGATAAAAACACATTCAATAAATTCATTCATATTTGTTGGAATATTACAGTGAAACCTCCAAATAAGGGACACCTATGGGACCGGAACTTTTGTCCCTTAAATAGAGGTGTCCCTTATTCGGAGTTTTTAATGTTATTTTTAATTAATCGTCCAGAATAATATAAAAATACCAAAGCATTAAAAGCTGAAATTTAAATATATCCGAAGTGTAAAAATTACATTAATTAGACACAAAAGGAAGAAAAAAGTATAAATAAAAATTTTCAATTGATTACTAAATCATTAAATAGTTTGTAGAATTGTTAATTTGTATTTTTTATGAAAACTGTGTACAAACAAAAGATATAAAACATTTAAAAGAATTTTACTTGAAATAATCGAAAGGAATTATTTTGCAAATTTCAATTTTTCACTACAAACCTTTCAAGTGTTCATATATCATACTCATAAATTTTAGTTTTTCATTACCAGCAGTATTTACAAAAAGAAAAAAAAAAGTATTGACCTGCTTTGCGTATTTTAAGGCAGCAAATCTCTAAACTGCTCTGCTCAGCAATCAGAAAACAGATTCATTTTTAATGGGAAGTTATAAAACTGTAACACTTAGCTATGGAAGCAATTTTGAATTGAATTGCGTTTTCAATTTTTTGATAAATAAATTACCTATAGAGTTATAAGCGATTTTGATTAAGTGACAATTTTTTTATCCTTTCTTGAGTAGTTATTCTTCTTTCACATGAAAATTCGGTTCATAACGGCCATGCCATAATATTTCCTGAAAAATCTATTGCATTTCAGACAAAAAAAAAAAAAAAAAAAAAAAAAAAAAAAAAAAAAAAGCTTGATTACATATTTTCTGATACATCAACAACATCTGCTAGTTTCAGGTATTTCCGAATAAAAATAAATTAAAACTTATATCTTAAACGTTGCCTTTTTTGGATTTGAGAACAGCCTAAAAATATCTGTAAAATTCTTTATTTCACAATTTTCTTTAGAATTTACTTTTTTCTTTTTCCACTTTAGAATCATCCTCACAATTTTCAGCATTGCTTTCAATGGGGATAAACGCACTGGTGTTGAGTCAGAATTTTGGGTAAATAAATGATTGCGTAATACGCCTCTGTATCTACATGATTGTCTGCCTGTTTGATAAATTCACAAAAATCTTTATTTTCATTCTCATCACAGACTACTTTATTATCTGAAATACAAAAACCAGTCCTTTTAATCTCTTTTTCAAGTGTCCCTTGAATCAAGTGTCCCTTGAATCAAATGTCCCTTAAATCGAGTGTCCCTTATTCAAAGGTAAATACATTGCATGTCCTATACCAAGGGACTGGGACCGGAAGTTTTGTCCCTTAAATAAAGGTGTCCCTTATTCGGGGGTTTCACTGTATAAAAGTAAAATTCTTCCACTATTACCAATACCTATGTACATTCCTTCAGGTTTAAAGACATACCTCATATGCACACGAATTGAAAATAAAATTAATTCCTTTTAAATTTAAATTTCACACCATAAAATATATAGAGTAAAATAATAATAATTTAAACGTCTGCACATTTTTTCTATTCCGTTTTATGTCGCTCCACCAGTGGCCGCGAGGTTCTGACCTCCAGACTGGTAGACGGTAGGTGCTGGGTTCGAACCCAATCGCGACCGTCGGCCTAACCGTTTGAAGTTTTCCGTGGTTTTCTTCGAGCCTTGCGTAAATACGTGTTAAGTTCCCTTAGAAAGACCCCCACGGAGGGCAACCCACCCCATAGGGCCTATATCCCATAGCGTAGATAATCGGCCGACAAAAATACACCATCTTATGTCTATCTGTATTCTTGTACGTCGATTGCCCCAAGTTGGCAGCCGGTGTATTCTTTCTTATAAATAAGCTTTTTCGACTCATTTCGTACGAGCTAGGGTTTGCGAACATAAAACGTGCTGATTGCTAACCGCAAAAAAGTATTTGTATGAGTTCGCACCCTAATAGTAGAGAAATGATCAAATCCTGACTAAGTTATTTGTAACAATCGTGGCACGTAGTTAATCATGAGAAATGTAGACACAGGTCAAAACCCGATTCCCCTTATACACCCATAACGAAAAGTTGCAATCCCTTGGCCGCTCCAGAGAATTGTGGGGGACGCCTTTATCCACTGTAACTAATGAAGAATATGCTTTTCTCTGCCTTCACTCTTGGGTTTCGTTAGATATAACTTAACTGAAATTATAGTTTTTGATATTTTTTTTTAGCAAAAAATGACTCATTGTAGTGTTCCATACTGTACTTCCGATCATTGAAAAACATTACAATAAATTTCTTTTCATGAATTTACTTCAAATTTTGAGTACGTACTATTGAAGTAGGAAAAAAAAAGAAAAGGAAACCTAAAAAAAAGGGTTCATCTATTTATTTATTACTTTTTTTTCCCTGTTCTTCATGATCATCCAATACAATTTTTAAATTATTGAAAAATATTCGTAATGTACACACATATACATATATTTATTTCTAAATATTTAAGAATCGTTTGAATAGCCATTTTTTCCCCAATAGCAAATATATCGGTATGATTTGAATGCCGAATATTGGCGAAAAGACTTGTTCATTTTTTTATATTCTGTAACGTGTATATATATATATATATACACACACATATATATATATATATATATATTATCATATATTTATATAATGACTGTTCAGAGTTAAAACATTTATTTTTATATGTAATTTTGTAACTTTTCTACATGTTTGTATATTTAAGATCAGTACATATGATGGTTAAATTTATTGAAAATTGTTTGCAATGTTCAGATTAGAATTATCTAAATAATTAAAAATCGAGTAAATATCCACGTTTTGAGAAAAAAAAGGATAATTTGATTTCTGGATATAGGTGAAAAGGCTTGCTTATTTATTGATATTACGAAACATGTATAGGTATTTTTATTTTTATAACATACTTTACACCATGACTCTCAAGAATTAGAATATTTAATTATTTGTGTAATTTTGGAATTTTTTATTTGCTTGTACACTTAAGATTAATTCATATAAAACTAAATTTACTAGGTTACTAGGTAAGCGAGTAATCTTCTTTAGTGACGTCAAAGGGGTTAAAAATCTCTAACTGTTAGGCCTTCTAGGATCTTGTGACGGTAACGCTCTAATATCACTCATTCTTCTCTGTACGGTATACTTCGGTTTCATCCAACATAGCTCCTCCCATATCCTAATCGATATTTTAATGCACACACTCATTTACTCATACTGAGCAGCCTTCGTGTGTGACAAATATTTTGGAAGCAAATTGTATTCGAAATTTTAATTGTCTCGGTGTATCGGACAAATGAAATGCCTCTTGTATAAGTTATTATAATTAAAATTGGTCAATATTATTAAAATAACAAAAGGAACTAAAGATGACTTCCTTAAATGTACGGAAATTTCGAAATACTTTCAGTACCTTCTCGAATAGAATCGGTATTCCACTTTTAAAGTATTTGCGTAGAATAAAGTTGAAGTAATTGAGAAATTCATCGAACAATAACACACAGAAAAAAAAAAAATCTAGAAAGAAGTTTAATGGTTAAAAAAAAAAAAAAAATTAAAAAGAGAAAATTATAAAAACAGTAGTTTCAGAATAACATACAATAGTTGTAGTTGAAATAGCAATTGTAATATGTTGAAGAATAAAGTAATTCATTATTAATATTTGTAATTATTTTTATTATTTTTGTTATATTTGAAATTTATGCAGGCAATTCAGGTTGTTTTTAAATCTAAATTACTCACTTTCTGATACACACAGTATCATTTTTGTTTTTAAATGCATGAAACTTCATATTATCGCATTTAAAAATATTTCAAGGAATGTGTTACGAAGTTTTGTTCTGATGAATGGGGAATATGTAGAACAGTTTTGAGTTCTTATTGCAGCAGTATTTCTTAAATTTTAGATATTCATTAATTAGAAGTACAAAATTAATGTTTCGTGTAGATATATTACAATTAAAAAATAACAATAATAATATCAAAAATAATGTCATTTGAAAAAAGAAATAACGCAAGGAAAAAAACTATTTTACTAAAATTTTACTAAAATATATTTATATTTTAGTATATATATATATATATTTTAGTATATATATATATTTTACTAAAATATATTTTACTAAAATTTTGCTTTTACAATGAAAGCTTAAATTAAGGAATTCAAAATATCTAAAAAATTCGTTTGTGAATTCCGGTGTCAGTCGATAATTTCTCATTTTATTACAGATTTTGCCCGTGCCGGAAAGGGTTAATGCTCAGACAAACATACATTGCAATTATAATATTTAATATAGGCCGAAGCTAACATTAAATTACAAACTAAAATAAATCGTATAAACGCATAAATTTTTATGCTGACAAAAGGTAAGTATATTTAAATAATTCATAAAAAAATTCTAGAAATTATATATAGAGCTCAAGTTGTATAATTAAAATGTTAGAAATATAACTAATTTGTAACTACTTAAACACTTCAAATACTTTTTTTTTTTTTATGTGCTGAAAAGAAAGTCGTTCATATAATAACGAATTTCTGAATTTCCTAACTAAATATTTTTTTAAAATATTTCTTCTAATGACAAACGGCACGTTTTTTGTCTATTCTTATTACCTTTAAAAGCCACAAACGAAATAACAATAAACAAAATTTTTAAAAGATGTCTTTTTTTAAAGGTATAAAAAATTAAAATAGTTACTGGAAGAAAAAAAAATCATAAGCTGAAATCAAGTAATACTTTAGACGAGAATGTCAAAAATCGGGAAAAATCACTACATGCAATTAATCCTGAAAATATATCAGAAACTTTTATGCAACACTTTGACTGCCACGTCATTCACCGGTGACTGACACTGAACTTTCCGTTTAGGCAGCGTCATCCACCAGTGACAGACGGTTTAAAATACGACATAAAGCTAATTTTTTTAAGTTATCATTGAAATTTTTCTATCGCTAGTGAAATAACTTCTAATCAGCAATCTGACGTCAATGAAATTACTAATAGTAAAGCTAAAACCTGACAAAAAACCCAAACCCATTACGGTAGATATTCGTCAAATTAATACTATTCAATTTACTGAGCAATTTAGCTAAGATCTTAAACTAAATTTCGAGGTCAAATTGGCCGGTAATTACCTGAAAATTCTTCCGGATAGTCTAGAAAATTAAATGACAATGCACGAGCATTTAAAAAAAACTAACGTTCCGCTCTACTTAATCTCCGTTGGAGAAACTATAATTAAAGTTGTAATCAGAGGTCTCCCTAAGAATAACGCAGTGGCGTAGCTAGGATGGGTGATACCCGAGGCGGATACAAATGGTGTAACCCCCAGTCATCATGATGTCATTACCCCCCTTCCGATCCGTCATATTTTTTTTTTTTTTCAATCACAATTCTACTATATTACAACAAATGATGATACCATTCCTCATTTACCTTTTGTCCTCCTGCATAAAAACAAGATTGACTCATCACTCAACAGATAGTTCACAAAAGTCAATGTGCTGTCAATATATAACAAAATTCTTTCTTTAACTTTTTCTACCCCACTCATTGGATAGGTAGGTTTTTGTTTTCTGGTGCATGTCTTATTTAGATCATTCTGTATAAAATTTCACATTTTCAAAGTAAAAAAACCTAACTCTATTGCGTCGTACGCTAAAAATTTAATTTTATTTCAGGATTCCTTTCCAAAATCTTCTAAGATTATATTTTTTACTTGCAAATAAAGATTGGGTGTCACCACTTAGAGGGTGACACCCGCGGCGGACCGCCCCCTACGTCCCCGCTTGCTACGCCACTGGAATAACGTTTATGTGGATGAATCCAGAGTGAACTTCAAAATAAGGGCTTTTCCGCCAATAAAATCACTCAAATGAAGAGTAAAAAGGACGGTAAAATTCTTTTGCTATATTTGGTTGAGCTCCCCAAAACAAGTAACACTTATGAAATTCTTAATATTCGCAACCTTTTTCAACTTAGAGTTAATATCGAAAAATGTCTTCCTTCTAAAAAAAGCTGTGCAATGCTTCCGTTGCCAGCAGTTTAATAATGTCAGTATCCAATGTTTTAATAAACCTAAATGCGTCGGTTGCAGTGGCGACCATTTATCCAGTGAATGTAATGTTAAACTTATCAAAGACGGTCTTAAACCGCCTCCTAAATGTACTAATTGTGATCTCCAGCATCCTTCTAATTACAAAGGGTGTACTAAATATCCTTTAAAACCTCAATTTCGTAAAAGTTATGCGTAAGTTACTGCTGAAACGGAATTTAAAACTCAGAATAAAAATATTCAAAACTCTGTTAATATTCCTAAAAAAAATATTAAACCTAATCCACCCACTCAGCAGCTTTACGAGCTTCATGAATTAACCAATAATATTTCATCTATCATTGAAATTTTGCAAGCTATTAAATCTGAACTGCAAGTCAAATCTTTTGCCGAAATTCCCCAAAAACTCAACAGCGTCTATGAGAAAATTAAAACTCAAAAAGATCCTATCTCTAAATTACTAATTTTCAGTGAGTTGTTAGTTAAGTCTGATTGTAATTCTAATTAATTTTTAGTGTTACTTATACTACTTAATTGTTATCTTAACTCTTTATTATCATAATAAAAAATGAAAAAAAAATGAAAAGATGTCAACGAAACGACACACCTTAGTTAATTATTTTTATTTCTTAATTTTTGTAATATATTGTAAAGTAATTTTGTAATTTTTTAAAGTGTGGTACCTAAAAAGAGCCTTTTTTTAAAATTCGCTTTGCCGTTGTTGTTGATCTTGAACTCCATATTTTTTTTTAGACTTTTTTTCTGTTTTTCTTCTCCTGCGGGCTTGCCCCGCCCTCCTCTTCTCGGATTGGCTGCTCCGGCAGCCACCCCTCTTAAATACACTTTCCTTAACTTCTTCCTCTCATTTCCGTCTCCACCTCTCCGGCGTGCAGACACGCTCCGGGAGCTGCCGACATTTTAAGCCTGTTATCTCGCATGTAGTGCTCGCACTACGGTTAGACTTCACGCCTGCAGAACTCGATCTGCAACTATTCTTCTTTCTTAAGGCTTACCTCAATATGTGCTAGCCAATCACTCATAGCCCGGACGTGGAGTTGCTTCGCAACTAGGAAGTCCATGTCATGCCTCATCAAGTTCAAGTTATCATTGAAAAATTATTTAAAATTTACTTAAACATTTATTTAATACAGAATTATATTTTCTTAATAGTTACTTAAAACATTATATATATATTTTTCAGTGTCAGTCATCGTGGAACTCATCGAGTTAAATACAGCCTGACCGAAAAGGTAATGATAAAATGAGAAACTTTCTCTTAGTGAATTAATCAGTTGATAATTTTTTACTTGGAATTAAACTAAGTCTAATTTCGAGAAAAAAATCCACAGAATGTGAACCACGAGTTTCGCTAAACGACAGTTTGCTGAGAACTAATATTAAGGCGGGGAGATAGATAGTTACAAAGTGGTCAAGCGAGTAATCTTCTTTAGTGACGTCAAAGGGGTTCAGATTCCCCCCCCCCTCAAATGTTTGGCATTCGAGGATATTGTGACGGTAATGCTCTAAAACCACTCATTCTTCTCCGTAAAGTATACTTCAATTTTATCCATCATAGCTCCACCCATATCTAAATAGATATTTTATTGCACACACCCATTCATACATGCTGAACGGCCCTCGAGTGTGACAAATATTTTGGAAGCAACTTCTATTCGAATTTTTAACTGTTTGAATGTATGAGAGACAAATGAAATACCTCTTGTATAAGTTATTACGATTAAAATTAGTCAACATTATTAAAATAACAAAGGTAACTAAAGAAGACTTCCTTAAAAGTACGAAAATTTTTGAATAGTTTCAGTGCCTTCTCAAATAGAATCTGTATTCCACTTTTAAAAGTTTTGCATAGAATAAAATTGAATGCATTCAATTTCATCGAACAATAACACACACACACAAAAATAAAAAATAAAAATAAATTAAAAAAAAGTAAAAAAAGAAAAGGAAAGAAAAGAAAAAGGAAAAAAAACCTTAATTTTGCATCGTTGCTAGATCTTCAAAATTAAAGGTCAACCTAAGAAAGAAGAAAATTTAAAGAAAAAAGGTGGTTTCTTGTATGATTTATAGTCAATTTATAAATTTTCTAATTTGGCCTTGTGATTCTGCTTTCAATATTGAACTTTTAACTTGTTTATCTACTTGCAGAATTTCAATTTTGATATATAATAGTTAAAAAAATTTTAATAATTGTTTATATCGATGTGAAAAATTGTATTTTCTGTTATTACTATTATTGTTATTCAATATAGATTTGAGAAAATAAATAATTCCGTTTATTGTATGCTAGAAATTTTAATGTTATGACTTTTACTATTAGGTTAAATAAAAATAGTAGATAAAAGATTTCAAACTATGCGATGCAATTTTTCGAATGAATAAAGCTAATAAATATTATTACCAATGATAATCTGTACCGAAAGAATTACAGGTAAAATATTAAAATGGTATAAGCTCGTTTAAGAAGAAATGTATTCATTACATTTATTTTTGTTTTTATTTTTCGAGCCTACAGATTAATATTGAAATGGGAGACTGTTTTCAGGCGCCTAAAAAAACATCTCACCTCTTAGCAGCAGTTCTTTCAAAAATTTACAAAGAACACATAAATTAACGTCTGAATTTAATTTATTAATTTTTAAAAATACATATATATTAAGACGAACATAATCACAATTATTACAACAGAGCAACAGCACTGTATACTCTGACACAGGTTCGAAACCTGTTCCCGGTTATATAAGCTGGGGCCAGGATTCCCTCAATGTTGGATTATTGCATTAATAGTGATCATTCCTGCCTTAATATATACGCACCTTTAATAATTTACAAAGTATTTAACTTTTGGAATTCCATTAGATCTCCCAATAAATATAATTTCGTAACAGATTTTTTTTTTTTTTTTTTTTTTTTTTTTTTTTTG
>CAXHSM010000010.1:662700-847331 GCA_964019185.1 Maratus speculifer
ATATATATATATATATATATATATATATATATATATATATATATATATATATATATATATATATATATATATGGCCGAAGGTGACCGGCCACTTGCGATTTTAGACATTTTGTTAAACATCTAGAAAAATACATGAGGAATTATTCTGAAACTCTGAGTGTGTAAACATAATAGTGCAAGTCATACATTTTTCGCGAAGATTTTGTCCCGAAACTCCATAAGGGACCGTCAACAAATTAAAAATGAACGAATATCTTTTGGATAACCCCGTCAAAACAAACATGGCAAATGCGTTCAAACTGCAGATTATGATTAAGTGGCTTATTGCTATAAAATGTGTTCATTGTTGTGCGGATAGCATGTATACGCGCAGAGAAATTAAGGTTTTTATGAAATCAGTTTCAGGTTTATCTTTTTTTTTTTTTTTTTTTTTTTTTTTTTTTTTTTTTTTTTTTTTTTTGATTAAATTAACTTCTAAACTAACTATTCATAATTTTTTAGTTGACTATGTTGTAGACAAAAATTTTCTGGCGGTTTCAGTTAAAATAGAAATAGCGAAATAGTCGCTCATTTTTCTATGCAACACAACACCCCATTAATCTCTGAATATAAGAAAAGCACAATATCATCTTGGTGGCCCCTCTTTTTTCTCTTGAAAATTTTTCAGAATTTTGCATCTGTAGAAACTTTCCAATCCTACAAATATTTTTTTCCGGGTGTGGCTTAGACTCGTTCAAGTATATTTCTCTAAATTTTTCATTGTCTTTCTAAATACTAAAGAAAATACATTGTTGCCATTTTCATCTGAAATCAACTATTTTAAGGCAGTCCACACAAAAATAAATAAATAAATAAATAAATAAAAATAAAAAAATAAAATAAAATAAAAATTCTCTACTCAACAAAGTTAATGTTTTTGATACATTTGTGGTCTTCTATTGAAATATAACAGTATAATATGTGTACGCTTGATTATTGAAGAAATTTTTATTAGAACAGTTTTTTTTTGAGTTAACTCAATTACATCTTGCATTTTAAGCATCAAAGTAATTGCTAATTTACTTAATTTTGCTATCTCTCAGGCTCCATTTACAACATTTTTTTAACCATTTGTGGCACAAAGCACTTTCGTTACTTAAGTGTTAAAATTAGTGTCTGACACCGGAATTTGAAAAAAAAAAATCTAAATAAGAAAAAAAAAAAAAAAAAAAAAAAAAAAAAAAAAAAAAAAGTTTTATTTCACGCATCAATCAATCGAGTTTTTTTTTTACTAAAATCCTGGAGCCAATGTGGCGTTTACTAATAAAAATTAAGCGGTTTCATAGAAATACCATCGCACCCCTCAAGGGGTTAACATTATTTATATACAGAAAAAATTCTTGGAAAATATTTACGAAAAACTTTGCTACAGATTTCAACAGATATCAATATTTATATTATAACACAGTAAGAAATATTTAAGACCATCAATACATTTTAGATAAAATGATATGCACTGTTAACTTTTAATTTTAATTTAAAAATATTAAACTAATATTACAATCTTTACGAAATTTTAAACGAGTTCTAAGAATCTGATGTATGCCTAACATGTAAATAGCACCAAACACTTTAAAATGCCATTAGATTAAGCCACTTCTCAGTACTGAGGAAGAAGGTTTGGTTTGGTTTATTTTGTGTCGGCCAATTACCTACTGGAGGGATATAGGCCCAGGGGGTAGTGCCTTTCGTTGTGGTCTTTCTAAGGGTACTTAACCCGTAATTACGCAAAGTTCTGAGGAAGAAGGTAAGAAATTCTCTTTCTTATTGTTACAGAAATGGCCTCGAAATGTAATTTTTCTTTTCCAGAAGAAAAATCTCTTTCAATATCTGTCTATTAATAGCATAATTTATAAAAAACAGAATTTTAAAAATTTGCTTAATGCATATCTTTTTTATAATTTTTAAAAGGAAACTTTTAAATCTGTTTCATTTTTAGGATGTACTCATGATGATCAAACAAACACCTGCTGCAAAAGCTGTTTTTATGTTGCCCGATTATCTGCACAAGAGGTATAGGCCCCAGGGGAAGAATGGTCGCCGTGAAGGTCTTTCTAAATGAATCTAATTAGTATTTACGAATAGATATCCATGGATTGAAGAAAAACAGAGAAACATCCAAACGATTAAGCCGACGGGGGCGATTGTATTCGATCCCAGCACCTTCTGTCCACCAGCTTCGAGAGCAGAGCCTGTCAGTCACAGGTGGAGCCTTCGGCAAGAGAAGGCATTTTAATCTGAACACCTGACCGCGGAGCCAAAAGGATAAATTTGTAATGTTGTTTTTTGCTGTAATTATTATTGAATGCTAAAAAAAATAATAATTTTTCCAACTTCATGTAAAAACATTATTAAGTGTATGAATATAATTCTTGAGAGTATTAAAAATTACTCATTGTTTCAATATTTCACATTTCTGTTGAATTGTATTAATTTAAATAATCCTGCTACTGCAGTAAAACGTACAGTTTTGAGACTAGATATACCTGTTCACGGGAACTGAGAAGTAATATCGCCACCGATCAGAAAATTTTTCAAATAAAGTACCAGTAATTACTTTGTAAAAAAAAATTCTCCCCCCCCCCTTATTTTTCCTACGAGAATATATAAAGCTTACTTTTGTGTAAGGAAATTCTGGTTTTCTTCCTTGAAAAACTTTCTGGTCAATTTCTACTCCGAATTATTGTCAAACTATGAAAAATCCGACAGCCAGCCACTTCTCATTTGTTACTTTATTGTTGAGCCCCAACAGCGACTGTGAAGTTATGTTCTTTATGTTCTCGAAATGGGTAGACGGCACGTGCTGGGTACGAACTCAATTGCAGTCGTCGGCCTAATCGTTTGGAGTTGTCCATAGTTTTCGCCGAACCTTGGTTTTCCTTGCGTAATTACGGGGTAGGCTCCCTTAGAAGGATCCCTATAGAGGGAACCCACACCCCATTCAGACCGATATCAAACGTGTTGATACTCGACCGCCATAAAATAAACCAAACCAAATTGTTGTTTTCATTTGTTTAATTACATTTTTCAAAAAAGCTTTTCTAATTCAAGAATATCCCCCCCCCCCCTCTTAAGGGCCTATATTCCTCGTGCTGATATTTGGCCCTAACAAATACAACTGTATTGTTCATAGTAATATTAGCTTATGTTGGTTTTTAATAATGCAAATAAATACAAGTATTCGCATCATCTCTGCCTATAAAAATTGCGAAACGCATGTAATACCCCTCCCCCCCCAAACATTCTTTTTATAAAAAACCCTGGGAAAACATTATTTTTTATTTATTTATTTATGTATTTTTTAATTTTTTTAATTTTATTTATTTATTTTATTTTATTTTATTTTATTTTATTTTATTTTTATTTATTTGTTTATTTATTTATTTTTTGCTTTAATGAAAACTGATCTTCCGATAATTCTACATGTAACAAACGATTGACAAGAGTTGTACTATACGACAGTTTGCATTAATATTCCTAAAAATTTTTATTACGATTACAATTAAACCGAATTGGATTTTTTTCTTTTTTTTTTTTATTACAAAAAACTTTGCACTCAAATATTGTGTTTAATAAAATTCTGCATTTGAATTTGATTTATTTATTACCGCAGTCTTCTGAAGAAAAGTGTAGTTGTAGGAGAAATAAGTTCACGAAAAAAAAAAAAAAAGATTCATACAGTTGCATATTTTAAGTTAATACCCGCGGACCACCATTTTTAGTACAGAAAAATTATACTTATTTAAATATAAAAAGTTTGTGATAAAATAAGTGGGAAATTACTTTTCGAAAGTTGTAGTGAAAAACTATTGGCTTAGATGCAGCATCTTCCCGCGAGCCGCCATTTTGTTTCCCTGTTATTTCTCATACATTATCATTTTACCAAAAACTACAAAATGCAACTGAAATGATTATTTAATGATTGAATCATACATTTAAAAAATGGTGTGAAATTAAACAAGACAATTTACTTTGGAAATTCAAAGATTGAAAGATCAAATTTTTAATAGTAAAAATTGTTTGATTTACTTATTCATTTATTATGTAAAACATTCCACTAAAGTGAAAATATTTTTTTTATTATGCATAAGCCTTAAAAATATCTATTTCATCTTTCCTCAAAAAAATAAATGCAAAAAAATTATAATAATAGCAATTTGTGAGTAATAACAGGGAAACAAAATGGAGGCTCGCGGGAAGATACTGCATCTGTTCCAAACTATTTCAGATTTTAAAAATTTGAAGAGAAATAAAAGATTGAAAAAGGTCTCTCTACTTTAGGGAAATTAATCAGCTCTATTCAAGTATATCGACAAAAGATGGCAGCACCAGACTTACATTACTACTTTGTGGAAATTAATACGCTTACCGGATTATAAAATAGAATAATTTTTAACGCTAATTTTTCTTTATTTTATTGCTTAAAATATCACTAAAATAAGTTGTGTTCCAAATTAATTCTTAATTGTAGTCTTTAGGAACTTTTTTTTTTTTTTTTTTTTTTTTTTTTTTTTAACTCCGTGAAGGATTATTTCGTTAATAAACGCTTTTTCTGAACTGTATTTTTAAAATGTATTTATCGAAAAAATGTATTTTAATTTTTTTTTACACAATATTAATTTTGGCGGAAGAGTCCGATATCCTGCACTAGGTGGGAAAACTTGGCGAAAACATTTGCGCCAAAGTGCACTTTTGGCGACATGAACAATTTTTCAAGATGGCGGAAAAACATCGTTTCTAAATCTTTGTTATTTTTAAATCAATGATTTTGCACCATTTCATAAAAATTTAAAAGTGTGTAAAATCATTCATTTATAAATAACAAAGATTTAAAAACGATGTTTTACTGTAATCTTGAAAATTTTTCCTAGATGCAAATACACACATTTTAGCATTCTAAATAAATGAAACTTTCTATTGTCAGGGGGGGAGCTCTGCCCCCCTGAACACCCGTTTTAAAAATAATACAATAGATTTAATAATAATAAAATAATATAGAAAAAAAGCCATATTAGAGACCAAGTCCAAAAATTATTTCAAATTATTCAAAATCAAATGTGAAATTTGAAAACAACCTGACCATAGGATTATTATTATGGAGCAGGTGTTTTCAAGTAACTTACCAAAGCTTGTAGTAAAATGTTTAAAATCTCCCTCTCAACTGCTGGCCCCGCCAGTGGCCGAGAGGTTAGGACATCTCAACTGGTAGACGGCAGGTGCTGGGTTCGAACCCAATCGCGGCTGTCGGCCTAACCGTTCCGAGTTTTCTTGGTTTTCTTCGAACCTTGCGTAAATACGGGTTAGGTTCCCTTAGAAAGACCTCCCACGAAGGGCACTCTCCCCGGTCCTATATCGCTAGTGTAGATAATCGTATGACAAAAATAAACCAAACCCTCACACCTGCTAAAAATGCATTTATTATTTCAATTTTTTTTTTTTTTTTTTTTTTTTTTTTTTTAAGGAGATATATGTATAAAATTACCAATAAATAAGACGACAATTCAGAAAAAGGGAAGTGTCATACAAAAAATAAATATATACATCCAAAAATATAAACAAACAGTTAATATTTATGGCAGCCGATGTTTAATTACCTAGCGCCCCACCAGTGGCCGCGAGGTTCTGACCTCAAAACTGGTAGACGGTAGGTGCTGAGTTCGAACCCAATCGCGACCGTCGGCCTAACCGTTCGGAGTTTTCCTGGTTTTCTTGGAACCTTGCGTAAATACGGGTTAGGTTCCCTTAGAAAGACCCCCACGGAGGGCATCCCACCCCATAGGGTCTATATCCCATAGCGTAGATAATTGGCCGACATAAATAGAAATACAAATCAATTATCTAGCTCACGTCGACGATAAAAGATAAAAAAAATATTAATATTTACTCAACAAAAACAAACAGTTAATATTCATGGTTGCTGTTGTTAAAAAATTATCCAGCTTTTATCGGCGATAAACATATAAATATATATTTACACAAAAAAGACACGCAATCAGTTAATATTTACAGCAGCCGCTGTTAAATGATCTAGCTTGCATCGACGATAAAAATGAAGAGGTGTATATTATGTCAACATTTAATCACTCCTGTGAAATTTTTTTAAACTAACGATTTTCATTTTTTAGATCATTAATGCTGTTCACTTTATCGGCTTTTAGAACAAATTTGCCTTTTGTGCGTTAAAATTGATTGCTAAATCTTACGTTTGTAAAATGGTATCATGAAAAAAAATTCTAAATTTTAGGCAATAAAGTTAGCATTTTAAACAGCTAGGGCAAATTCTGATTAAAAGAAATAAGAAAGAGAAAAAAATAGCAGTTGCAAGCAAGACTTACATTACAATGAAAAGACGTTATGCACCACGAGCAAACGCATCTGAATGTCAATATGGAGGGGGGGGGGATTATCTAACAGAATTCAAATTTAAGCTGACTAACGGTTTACGTGATATCAATGAACCAATAAGCTTCAAGATATCTTTTCTCCAAGCTCTTCTCTCCTCTTACACGATTTTCGAAAAAAAAAAAAAAAAAATGCAACCCTAAAGCTGAGAAGCCGCTCAGAATTTCAGAAATAAACATAAGCGAGATCAAAACATTCATCGCTGAAAAAGCGCGCCAATAAAAGTCGCCAAAAATCTAGCACAGGATATCGGACCGCTCCACAGTGGGGCATAAAGCCTTCAAATCTGGCAAAAAATCGAAAAAATGAAATTTTATTTTGAACTACCGGCATACGTCACTTTAATAGAGCAGATGTCAGTACACAGCTGCTACACATTAAAAATTGCACAAAGTTATTTTGGTCCTCACTAAAGAAAAAAGTAAAACTGCATATTGTACTTTCATAATAAATGAAAAATAAATCAATAATTTTGTTTTAACATTAGTTTGTTAATTTTTCTGTAATAATTAAAAAATAACTTTTTTGACTACGGAACCTTTAACTACAAGTATGTAACAATAATTTATTAACTTTCAATTTGTTTTAATACGATTTTTATAGATATGCAGACACTTAGAATATATAGTGGTGAAATTTATAAAAGAAATTAACAGCGTCTACAAACATTGAAGGTTTTAGTTATGAATTAAGGCAAATTAAGGGTTAACTATAATTTGTTCTACTAAGTTTGAGTTTTAGAAGGGTGAATATGTCAGAAAATCTTGCTACTTTTTGCTACTCTTTTAATTGTATGGTCAATTTAATAGTTATTCATCCTTAATTTTTTTTTTTTTTAGTATACGGGTGTGCCAAACATGAATATATATTGTTTCTTTGTTAAAGACTAATTTAAATACATTATTTATTACAAAATAATGTATTTAAATGAACTGCCTATCATGAAACGTTTTAACAAAAAAACTTTTGTAAAGTAATACGATTTTTTGGTATAAGAGCATCATAATTGGAAAAACTAGGAACAAGTAATTTAAATGAAAATAAAATTAAATGTTTTAAATTTTAATGTAAATTTCGATGGGCCATAAAATCCCTTGCCTGGCGAGGGAAGGGAAATGCTTTAGAATTAATAAAGATTGGCTTGGCAAATCGCTTTCATTTCCTCGATTTGAAAAGCAAACAGAAGTGCCAATGAAAAGCAAACGTGTCCGTCTTCATATTCCGTCTGAATTTGTTCTGGACGATCAAAAAGATCAAAAGCAAAACGATTCTAGTTCTACATCTTCATTAGTGTATGTGACATGTATGAGTTTAAAATTTGAAAGACGGTAAAAGAAAAAGTGCATGTTAGCACTAAGACAGCAGAAACAGTTTTGCTTCTGCTGTCTTCATAGTAATGCGTGCATTTTCCTGATAAAGTTTGATTCATTCCTTCTAAACGAGTCGCCAATATTCACTTTAAGGTTTGCCTAAGAATCATTAAAACTATTAATTATGTTTAAATATATTTTTTTTAATTTTACATGCGATATTATGCAGGATTTATAAATATTTAATTTGTATAAAACTATCTTAAATTCTTTTTTTAACTCATTTTTCTATAAAAAATATTGAAAAAGGTTCGTAAATTAATTAATAAATTACTCTATAGCTTAAGTAAATGTATAAAGTTTTACTACTCTTAGTCTACAAAAGATTCCATGATGTGCCTTTTTTGTTCAAAGTAAATTTTATTTTTTGCCATCTTTATAGATTTCCTGCCCCACTGTGTGCTCCCTAAAGTTAAAGTTTAATAATAAATAAATAAATGATTCATGCATTGATAATATTTTAGTACTCATTAAAATACAATAGATGGCAGCACCAAACATTGTATAGTGGAAATAATGCAATACAGGAATTTTTCGATTAGTGTTAATATAGTGAATTCATATATTTGAAAAATCAATCAAAATTTCCGAAAAGTAATCTTCCGTTTTATAAAAATAGTTGTTTTGTAATTTTCCAATTGTCAGTTAGATAATTAAATTAAATTTTTATTACGATTAAATTAAACAATGTTAAATTGTAATTCAGTTTAATAAAATGTAATAAATATTTTTATTGCATAAACGAAAAATTAAATGAAGAAATTTTTATGATAAAATTATAGTAATAGAGAAATATTAACCTAAGTTTTTATTTTAAGCTTGGTTTGGTTTATTTTTTGCCGGCCGATTATCTACACGAGGGATATAGGCCCTTCATGGGAGTCTTTCTAAGGAAACCTAATCCGTATTTACGCAAAGTTCGAAGAAAACCACGAAAACTCCGAACTTTTATTTTGGGCATTATCTTTCTTATATAGTCCCATTACTCGTTCATTTGTGTTTATATAATAGTGGAAGTTTACTACATTTAAAATTAAAGGTTTTCTTTAAATAATAATAATATATGTGTACGCTCATTTGTTTTCAATATATAATTCTCATTAATAAATACGGCTATCTCAATATATAATTAACATTTTACATAGAAAACATTTTTTCCGCTTAGTTTTAGCTCGAGCAATAATAATCTGTTTTGGACAACTTTATTCTGGAATTTTGAACATTTTGTACAAATCGAAACATTAGGTACATGTATATATGCTTAGAAATGATCTAAGTTATTTTTTAAACATTATTAGCTAGTAATAATTCATAACAGAGACACATTACTTTTTTGGTCTCAATTAGAATCCTGATCGCCGATTTTTAAAAATTTTTTATTATTGTATGCATCAGTAAATTTGAATGTAATGTTATTTCAAGAATTTTGTGAAAATTACAGTAGCAGATAATATCTAAATCATATAAAATCTTCAAATATACTAGAAATACATAAATACAAAAATAAAATTTCTACAGATATGTATATCTGAATGCATTCATATTCATGCATATATGTGTACGATTCATTTATTTTACTTTAAAAAGTGAAACATGTGGCAAAGTTATAAGCTTGAAATGTAATGTAACAGTAAAAAAAATATTAACTACAGTTAAAATATGCAATATTATTTGTTTTAGTTTGTTTTATGTCGGCCAGTTATTTACTCGTGGGATATAAGCCCTAAAGTAGGAGGATGCCCTCCATGGGGGGCCTTTCTAAGGGAACCTAACCCGTAATATACAATATTATACTCAATATTATAAGCCTTAATTGATTAATGTATATTACTATACTAAAACATTGGTAAGAAATAATAAAAATTTCGTCTAAAAGGCCTCTCTAAAATTTGCATTTTTTAAACATAATGTTGAATTAATAAAACACTAATAGGTAAAATTCATAAAAAAATCAAAAATTTGTTTTAATTATTATTTTATAAACTAACTGGTTACAATAACAGCTCCCTTTCTTTGCTCTTCTTTTCTTATTTCTGTCTTTATATTATTATATTCTTGGGAAATATAACAAGTCATGATTTCATGCAATAGAAGTATCACCATAGGCAATGTTATTATTTCGATAAAAATTTAATTTAAATTATCTCTCTATTCTAAAAGAAAATAAAAGTAACTTACGCTGTCACCGCCGCTGAAAAAATAAATAAATAAATAAATAAATAAATAAATAAATAAAAATAAAAATACTGCACACAAAATATGAAAATTAGCAGTACTATAGCAAAATGCTTGATAAATACGCTGGTAGATACAGTTTTTAAATCGAACAATTATATTAACACTAGCACCGCGGCGACGGGTCATTTTGACCCGTATCATATGGTGAGATGTTGATTCGAACCAGAATTTTTTTTTAAATAAAATTAGCTAAACATAAGCTAGGCAAAAATAATTTCAATATATAATTTAAACAGTTTTAAACGAAAATTCCGGTGAGATATATTTTTATAAAACTTGAAAGAATTTTCCCGCGGTTTTCGTGTTAAGAGACCTTTAATATTAAAGTTGATTGAAATCGTTCCATTAAATGAGTTTTATACGAGCAAAAACTACATACAGGAATTTAGATATTTTAAAATCATTTTATATATTAGAAGTTCCCGTTTTTCATATTGAATTTATTTTTTTAATTTGACTCATCTTTTAAGGAGTTATTTCCATTTTAAATTCAAATTTTCAGCATTTTAAGAGATTTTTTTTACATTTTTTAGAAAAGAATATTATTTTAAATTGTTGCCAAATGATTAAAAAATAATATTTTCTTCAAATTAAAAAAACATTTATTTACACGCGACTATCTCAAATAGAAAAACACTTTCAAATGTAAATTTAAAAATCATAATTTAAAAGCGAAAAATATTGAAATTACGCCATAAAATAATATTTACATGTGACTATTAAAAGAGAAAGAAGATATTAATATAATGAATTCATTAAAATAAGTTAACAGCCGTAAATAGAAAAAAAGATTACGTCATATACACTATATTGCCATTGATTATGGGACACTTGCGATTTTAGACATTTTACTAAATATCTAGAAAAATACATGAGGAATCATCTCGAAACTCTTAGTGTATAAATATAATAGTATAAGTCATACATCTCCGTGAAGATTTTTTCCCGAAACTCCAAAGGGGACCGTCAACAAATTAAAAAAGAATGAATATCTTTTGAATAACCCTGTCAAAACTAATGTAGCAAAGACGCTCAAACTCTAGATTGTGATTGAATGCCTTATTGTAATGAGCCTTGTTCATTTTTATGCAAATAGCATGCATACTCTCAGAGTAATTAAGGTTTTTATAAAAATGATCCCAAATTTTTCCAAGTTTTTTCCTTATAATTTTCAGAGTTCTTAATATAAAATATTATTTTTTTCAGAAAATATGACAAATAACATTGCACACAGTACCCTGTAATCAGAATTAAAAAATAATGAAAATTGTATAAAAAATGAGTTGGTTTACTAAATAATTTTTTACTGCGCATGCGTCAACGATATCAAAATTTCATTTGCATATTATGTTAGCTAAATGTATAGAGCAACTTCTGTGAAAGTCACAAAATCATAACTTGAAAATTCTGACAATAATCGTCAATTGAATAAGTCGAAAATCCGTTATTCTCAAAATGAAGCAAAAACAAGAGAGGTTGTATCCATATATTCATTGATTAGTGTCAATATAGAATACACAATATGGGATGTACTACTGCATTTGGATAAAATCCCTCATTTTTTTGCTTCATTTTGGAAACAACGGATTTTGTCCTTTTTCTATAGACGATTACTTTCAGAATTTTCAAGCTATGATTTTGAGACTTTTACAAAAGTTGCTCTATACATTTAGCTAACATAATATGCAAATGAAATTTTGATATCTTTGACGCATGCGCAGTAAAAAATTATATAGTAAACCTACTCATTTTTCATACAATTTTTATTATTTTTTAATTCTGATTACAGGGTACTGTGTGCAATGTTGTTTGTCATATTTTCTGCAAAAAATATTATTTTATATTAAGAACTCTGAAAATTACAATGGAAAAATTTGGAAAAATTTGTGACCATTTTTATAAAAACCTTAATTACTCTGCGAGTGTGCATGCTATTTGCATAAAAATGAACACAGTGTATTACAATAAAGCATTCAATCATAATCTAGAGTTTGAGCGCTTTTGCTACATTAGTTTTGACAGGGTTATTCAAAAGATATTCATTCTTTTTTAATTTGTTGACGGCCCCCTATGGCGTTTTGGTAAAAAATCTTCACGGCGATGTATGACGTATACTATTATATTTATACACTAAGAGTTTCGAGATGATTCCTCATGTATTTTTCTGAATATTTAGTAAAATGTCTAAAATCGCAAGTGTCCCATAATCAATGGCAATATAGTGTATTTAAAACAGGCAAACAAATGATGAATTATTATGAAAATACAAGTTGAAATAAATTTGGATATCAAGAGAATACAATCGCCACATGCTAACAAAATCTAAACATTTGCATGTCATGAACTGTGACGTCATAGTAAGTCACTGCCGAATTTGGAGTCATGTGATTTCAACTACGTTTACGATTAATTATTTAAATAATAGTATTTATTAATAATTAAAGAATTATTGATACTGTATTTATCAATAATTATGAAATTATCGATATTTTTTGTATTTTATAGAATATTTTTGAAAACTGTGCATGTGGATTTATCAGAAAAAAATAAAAATGACCCCCTGAATGATAATTTTTCAAAGTGTGTAAATTCCTTAGTACTGCCTGTGGAAAACAACCGCTTTAAAAGAGTATTAAAGTTGTTAATCCTTTCAAACATACTGAAATGGATATTAATTTACGAATTTCACTAAAATATGCATTGTGCAGAATGTGCGGTGCAAAGAATAATTATTATTCATTACAGAGCTACGCCAAACGAATTCCATTACATAATGCTATAAGGAGGAGATTATTTGCGACTTCTTTTAAAGATATTAAACCATATCTTGCTTACATTTATATGCGTCGCTTGTTATTTCATGTATAATACGAAGAGCTTAGTATTTACAGGGAAACACAAAGTATTGAAAACACTATATTTAAGTAGGACATTTAAAATTTTTAAACGATCTTTTGAACTATTGTTGTTAATTCTAAAACATTGGAAATAAAAAAAAAAAATATTTCCATTTTAGCAATAAAGGTATCTTTACAAAAAGAGAAAAAAATAACTTTTAAACATTAAGTAAATTCTTTAATGTGCAATAGGAGTATCAAGTAAACGGAATTATTTCTTATTTAAAATGACCAAGTAATATTACAAAACAGTTAAAATTTAAAAAATAAATAAATAAATAAATAAACGATTCATTTATTTCATTTTTGTATATAATCTTTTAAATTATTATTGTCAATTCTAAGCCTGCGCAAATACTATTTAATTTAAAAAACAAAAGTATTTTCACGTGAATACTAAAAAGAAAAAGATAATTATTTTACAAAAATTGCATCAGATTTAAATGAAGCAATTAAAATGCCTTACTTGATTTTTTTTCCTTATACTGGGATTCAAAAAATAACATGAGGCAAAGAATGTATATTTACTGTTTAACGGATCTTGCTTAATCAAACATGTAAATAGCCAGTAGGTATTTAACAGCAGCTGATTAGACCTTAAAATTTCCCAATCAAAGGAAAATGAATAGGAAATTCGTTTACAGGGAATTAAAAAAAATAGTAGACAAATGTTTCGCACTCTTTTAAAAGCTGATCAAATTAACGTGTTTTTCGAGTTTGTGGTGTGTGAACGGGGAGCTACTCCTCACGAACGCAGCTCGTAGGGGGGCAGCGTAGTTTTATAAAAAAAAGTATAAAATCATAAATTACTATTGATTATAAATTAAAATATAGCATTCATGTAATAATATTAGTTTATATAATATTAATTATATTACATTAATATTTTATAGTAATTTATATAGTGATAGTATAATATATAATATTAAATTTAATTTTTTTATATAAAAAGTATAAATTCATAATTATTTTTAATTATAAAATAATAATTATATAATCATTAGTATGTATGGTTTGGTTTTGTCGTCCGATTATTTGCGCTAGGGATATAGGACCAGGGGGGAGTGCCCTTCGTGGGGGTCTTTCTAAGGGAACCTAACCCGTATTTACGCAAGGTTCGAAGAAAACCACGAAAACTCCGAACGGTTAGGCCGACAGCCGCGATTGGGTTCGAACCCAGCACCTGCCGTCTACCAGTTGAGAGGTCCGTACCTCTCGTCCACTGGTGGGGCATTAATATTTATGTAATACTATATTGAAGTATGACATTCATATAATAACATTAATTTTATATAATATTAACTATATTATATTAATATTTTATTGATATTTTATAGAAACTCGTAAAATATTAATATAATACGTATGTTACTTAAATTTAACTTTTTATAGAAAGTGTAAATCCCTACATTATTACTATTGATTATAAAAATTAAAATATAAGAAATTTAAATGAAATTTATACAACTATTTAAAACAATTCTCTACGTAAGTGATATTTGATAGGAAATTACATGAAAAAATTCACTATACTACGTTTTGGTTTTCAAAGTAAATTATTAGTGCATTTATCCCCCCCCCCCGATTTTTTATAATACACAGTTTAATTGAATGCATTAGAATGATATAGCTGAACTTATCCTTCCTACAGGAGGCGACACCATTCAACAATAGAATGCGAATTGATTCAAGGGCGTCAACCAAGTTACAGTTGAACCCCGCCCCACCAGTGGCCGCGAGTTTCTGACCTCCAAACTGGTAGACGGTAGGTGCTGGGTTCGAACCCAATCGCGACCGTCGGCCTAACCATTCGAAGTTTTCCGTGGTTTTCTTCGAACCTTGCGTAAATACGGGTTAGGTTCCCTTAGAAAGACCCCCCACGGAGGGCAACCCACCCCATAGGGCCTATATCCCATAGCGTAGATAATCGGCCGACAAAAATACACCAAATACACCAAGTTACAGTTGAACCCCTTGGGCTAGTCAGGATTTGATCCTTTCCTTACAATCAAGGCCCAAACACATTTGACGACTTCTTGAAGCTCGTTTGTTGGGGCGACGCAGTGTTTTTGGTGTTAATGAGTTTTGCAGGAAAGGGATGGTTGCCCGGCAAAAGAAAAACCTTTCCCTCAAGAAGAGTGGATAGCTTATCTCCCAATTCTTTTGTTAATTTCTCTCATTTCTATTATAAAAAAAAAACCCGCAAATAGATCCCATACAAAAGACTTCCTGCTTTTCCAAAATTTCAGTTTATGGGAAGAGTATTGCAACCTGAACAGAACCTTAAAGGTAACTTTAACGAGGAGGATCAGAACCTCTGGGCCACTGGTGGGGCACTAATCATGCTGTCGTAGAATTGAACTACATGATTATCATATTTTATTTAAAGCCACCCATTAAGGGTGGCTTTTGTGAATCATACATTGGTAATGTTATTATGAAACATCCTTTCCATTTGCCAGTTTTTATCATAAAACTCATTCTGCTAAAATTTACTGGTGGGATTTATTTAAATCGAACATGCTTTCTTAATTAACAGATATTATATACATTGCATTTGCCGCGAAGTATGTTAGAGTGAAATGCTGCTTGTAATTAATTGTATAAAATATTAAATGTTCAGTGTTTGATTTTTCAGTAAATTTTCAAAGAAATACACCTAATAAAAAAAACTCAAGTTGAAAGAGTTGTATTTAACCCTTCACTCCACCGTATGCTACATCTGGCGCATACATAAAAGGATTATTATTCTCAATATTTGTCATGAATTTGGCCAATCGGATCGCTGTAACTCATCAAAAACAGAACAAATTATAGAATAACAGTTATTTTCTGCATGTCAGATGGCTGCGATTGTGAAAAAAATTGAATTTTTTTCTTTAGAAATAAACAAGCAAACAAAAATAGAATAATCTATCAAGGCAAGATTTATTTTAATTGTTTTCACAAAAATTAATATTAATATAAAGCAAATTTCGGAGTGGAAAGCAGAAAAAATTAATTAATTTAAGCCCATTTAATTGTAAAATATAGCAATACAATATTAAAAATTCTAATTGAGTATACACAGTTCAAGCCATAAAATATCAAACGTTAGTTGGAAATTTGAAATTTAGTTTTTTATTTATTTTTATTTTATTTCATTTTTATTTTATTTCATTTTTACTTTTATTTTATTTTTTATTTTTATTTATTTATTTATTTATTTTTTTGCTATTATTTCAATTATTAAACCGGTATATAAATTTCAAATAATATATATTTTTATTTCATAAAAAAAGAAAAAAAAATCTTGCAATGAAGGGTTAATGGGACTTTTAAACTTACGCTTAAAGACAATGACGGAAAGAAACCTTATAACTTTGAATTTAAATAAGGATGGATCAAATTATTGGGTGATTCTGAACTGGATGAATGTACAGTTTTTTAAGAGAAATTCGTAAAATGTCGAATAAAGGTAGTTTACATTTATATGAATGCAATTAAAATTGCAAAAGCTTTTATTTATTTGAAAATAAAGGAAAAAGATGGTGATGAAGAAGAAGAACAAAATATTGATTAGGACAGGACTGCAGATGTTCAGAGGACATAGATTCCCAAAGAAAAATTCTTACTCCATCTGAAACAGATGGAGTAAGAATTTTTCTGTTTATTGCTGTTTATTTATCTTAAATCACTTGCGAATAGTGAATTTTATTACTTCTTCGAAATTATCAGAGAAAAAAAAATTAACCCTTAATTGCCTGATTTTTCCCAAATAAATTAAAAAAGGTTTTACGGCTTTCATTTTTTATATAGATTAAGGGGAAAATATTTTTAAAAAACCATATTTTGTTTTAAGTATGGATAACAGCTGTGAAAAACTAATCAAAGTTTCTTATATTAGTTTTTAATTGAAAATATAATTTTCTTGATAGCATCCTATAACATTAAACACACATAAGTTTTAAGATTTATAATGATAAATAAATTTTATTTACTATCTAAAATAGAGCATTTTGCAAGCTTCGAAATAAAAGAAAGAAACACATATATTAACAAATGAAAAAAAAAAAAAAAAAAAAAAAAGAATTGTCATCTGATTATTCAAAGCTGATATAATATTATTTGTTAGTGTGTATTTTTTTGACAATTGAAGATTAACTCTAATTAATATTCTGATATTATTTCAAAAGCCTACATTGGGTATGTTGCCGAACGGCTTCGTTGTTGATTAAAGGCGTGCCGTTCTCTTTAGCTCCGCCTACATGCTTTTTATTATTATTATTATTATTATTGGTTAGACTAGGCGAAATTTTACGAAAGCTCCAAATATTTTCTAAATTTTTATTGATGGATTAACTTTGTAAACCTATCCAGGTAACGGACTTTGAGAACAGGTGGGGCTCCCATAACCTAGAAACACAGGTATCATTAGAGACCGACGGTCGACATTGTGTTAATGAAGTACCGGGTGATCCAGAAGTCCCGGGACTTTTGAAATGCTAATAATTAGAAAACCATAATCAATAGAAATATGCGGTTTTCACAGAAATGCTGAGAAACTTGTGGGATTTGTTTTTTCGATGAAAAAAACATATTATGTTAGTTGCACTTTTTGACAGCAGGTGGCGCTAAAATTGATAGTATTGTTTTTATAGTATGATACAGCTCATTTAAAAGAACGAATTAGTGTCCAAGGGTTACAAAGTTTAATCATGACGCTCATGGCTTATAAGTACCGCCGTGAGCCGATGCAAAAGAGCGTGCACAGTATCCGTGCACAGAAAGAAATTCCAGAAGAAATTTGAGTTCATCGTGATATCACAAGTTTACTGCACTCACCATGAACTGGTGATTTCTACAGAGTATTGGCATAGAATCCTACCTAAGTTACGATTGTAACAGACATTTGAGATCTCTTGTTTCTATTACGATCTTCCAATGAGCCTTTTTCTCAAACCTTGCTTACCATAGCATTTCACATTTGCAATGGTCATCGATTCTTTTGTAGTTTTAACTTGACGTATTGTACGATATGAAAACAACGCGACATGCAAAGATGTGTCTAAACATAGTCTAGACAATGTCTAAACACTGCAGTTGCTCATGAAATTTTGTATCAAATTTCCCTTACAATGCAATTTCATTTACCTTACAAAAATGTTTGAACATAAACCACCCTTAAAACGATATCATAGAAAAGGAGTTTCGCAATGAACTCATGTGTCTATATAACGCATGGTATAGGTAAATTCAGTCTTATACAACAGCGCCACCTGTTGCTAAAAATGGTAACTATTTATATTTAAAAAAAATTATTCCAAACAAAAATCCCACATGTTTCTGAGCATATATCTGAAAACAGAACCTTTGTATTATACATAGTTTGCTAATTATTAACTTTTCAAAACTCCCGAAACTTCTGGATCACCCGGTATATTCAATCTATTAAATGTGGTGTAGGAGATATCATTACCATCATTTTGGTATAGTAAACTGAATGTAATGATAATTTTTTTTTTTAATTCAAGGGATTCATTTTTTTTATTTTTATATATAATAGTCAGAGTTCGGATAATTCGAGTTATAGTGCACTTTCTAAAAACCTTTTATTAATACAAATTTTTTAGCGTATTATTTTGTTTCAATGTTTTCGAAGTAACATATATGGAAAACATTGAATAACATTTCCCCACGAACTGCTCCAATAAAAAAAAGATATTTTAAGTTTCAAGATGCAACCAAAATATAGGATGTAATTCTGATACCTTTGCCTTGATTTATGTTTATTAACCAACTGTTATATAACAGCTGGTTTTCATGTCTACTTTGAAAGCAGAACATACGCAGTACAAGATGTTTTTTAGAAAAACATTTTTTCTTTTTATGTTTGTGGTGTGAGTTTTAAATTAAAATGAAAATTATGATTAATGAATTGTTTTATGATTAAAGATATAATTAATTGTCAAACCAAGCAATACAATCTCAGAGAAAAAACTATAATTATCCGAGATCTGTATATAAAGGGTATCAACCTGACTATATTTAAAATATTTGATGAGTGATACTTTTCTACATGAATCATTATTATTTAAATGAAAAAATACTGATGCAAGCTGAAATAATAGAAAAATACGTCACTTCCTTAACTGAAACTTTCTTACAGGTTGAATTTTACTCAAATGTTGTCAGCATAATCATGCGCGCAGTCAGATTTTTTTTTTCTTTTTTTGAAAAGATGTGCTTGTGGTCTGCATCATTGGCACATATTATTAAAAATGAAAAACATGAAAATTAAAATAATTTAAACCAGAAAATTTCTGTGAAATCTGTAGTTTAAGGTGGTTTACAACATTTCAGTATAAGACGATCACAAATGTAATAAATAAGAAATATAAATATCAACCAAAGTTTTTCAAAAAGGGGCTTGAAACAGCAATTTATTCTATTTTGGGTACTTCTAGGTTTTTCCGACGACCAAAAAATTATAGACAAACTATAAGATTAAATGCCAATAATGGATGATCGTGAATGGTGAATGTCACATTCAATGACATTAAATGCGATTCACGTGTTTAAAATGTCATTAAGTGATATTTATTTCGACTCTTTATTAATATTTTTATTAATATTCTACTAACTATTTGTTTTTTCGTTATTTAAAATAAAAATAATGTCAACATGTATAATTTGGCTATTAGTTTGGCGATTTGCATAATTTGGCGAAATTGGTCGACGGGATAACCTAGAAGTACCC
The DNA here is from genome assembly GCA_964019185.1 of Maratus speculifer. NCBI lineage: Eukaryota > Metazoa > Arthropoda > Arachnida > Araneae > Salticidae > Maratus > Maratus speculifer. The sequence continues at coordinate 682,386 of CAXHSM010000010.1, forward strand.
TTTTTTGTTTAAAATTTTTTTAATTAATTTATTAATATACGTGTATTTTCCCCCTCAGAGTTCACCATTTATGATAAAAATTAACACGTGAACAAACAGAAATGAGAAAAAAAATTTCAAAAGATGATGATGAAGAAAAAAGAAAAAAAAAAAAACATTGATTTACACAGGACTGCAGATATTCAGAGGACAAAGATCCACAACGAAAATTTCTTGCCCTCTGTTTCTCGCTGTTTATTTATTTTAAATCACTTGCGAATTATTAAGTTCATTACTTCTTCGAAATTATCAGACAGAAAAAAATAAAAAAATAACCCTTAATTGTCTGATTTATTCAAAGGAAATTTAAAAATGTTTTACGGCTTTCATTTCTTAAATACATCACGAGAAATATATATTTAAAAAATCATATTTTGTTTTAAGTATAGATTACAGCTGTAAAACATTAAACAAAGTTTGTTATACTAGTCTTTAATTGAAAAAATAATTTTCTTGATAGGATCCTATAACATTAAACACACATGAATTTTAAGATCAATGATCAGAAATAGGTTTTACTTGCTATCTAATATATGGAATTTTGCAAGTTTCGAAATAAAACAAAGAAACACACGTAGTAACAATTGAAAAAAGAAAAAAAAAGCGCTGAAATCTGATTATTCTTAGTTGATTTAATATTATTGTCAGTGTGTATTTTATTCACAACATTAAGCATTAACCCTTAATACTATTCTGATATTATTTTAAAAGCCTCCATTGGGTATATGGCCGAACGGCTTTGTTGTCGATTAAAGGCGTGTCGTTCTCTTTAGTTCCGCCTACATGCTTAAAAAGAAAAAAGAAAAATACAGCAAGCTGTTACTAGAAAGATTACGTGTTTGTACATAAGAGTCCCTCCCCCCTTTTTTCTGATAGACTATGGGAAATTTTATAAAATCTCCTAACTTTTTCTATTTTTTTTTTGATGGATTAACTTTGTAAACCTATCCAGGTAACTGACTTTCAGAACAGGTGGGGTTCCCATAACCTGAACACTAGTGTCATTAGAGTTTGATGGTCAACATTGTCAGAATGAAGTACAGTCGAGTCTCCCTATAACGAAACTCCATACATCGAATTTCTCTATATAACGAATTTTTGGTAGGAACGCTCCCCTTTTCTCGTGATTACATTAAAATCAGTCTCTATATAGCGAAATATCTATCGCCATATAACGAATTTTTTCATAAATTGAGCTTTATTTATTCAGTTTTAAAAAAGCTTCGAAATCATATGGAATCAATTTTCCATCAATTATTTTTAATTTATCGTTCCGTGCTGAGTTTTATTTTATATATAAATATCATTTCTCTCCTTCTTCTTTAAAACAAACGAGTTCATTCCACCTCCCACACAACTTTCAACATCCTTCTCAAAACAGAGTCAATTGGATTGATACACATATAAGAGAGGCATATAAGAGAGGCCTTCAAATGGAGAAAAATGTTAACTACAATTTTTCATTCCTTGCGAAAATTTGAGCTTTTTTTTTTTTTTTTTTTTTTTTTTTTTTTTTTTTTTTTTTTGAAAGCATAACAATTTTAAAATTAAACAACAAAAAGTTTCAGATTTCTTTGTCTGAAATTAATGCAAATCTCCCTCATTTGATTTTCATTAAGCTTTCAACAAATGTCTTTTCAAACAAATTTTAAGCTTTCAAACAAATGTCTCTTTTTTGAAACTTTTTAAATAATTAAGAAATAAAATGTTAGGTTAATATTTACTTTTAAACATTTCAAATTCTTAATTAAAAAGATCAAAAATAATATTTGTTCAAAATTTACGCATTAAATACGATTTTTAACATCATTCTCTATACATCGAATTTCTCTATATAACAAATTTTTTACTGGAACGATGGATTTCGTTATATAGAGATTGGACTGTATATTTAAAATATTAAATGTGATGTAATAGATATCATTATCATCATTTTGGTTTAGAGAACTGAATGTAATGATATTTTTTTTTAATGAAGGGATTTATTTTATTATTTATTTTTATATATAAACCACAGGTTTCTATAAAAAAAAAAAAGGCTCTGCAAGGTAGCAGGAAAGAAACTCATAAACATCCTACGACTATGGGAAAAGAAGTAAAATTTGTCATATTAATCAAAGTTTTTATAAGGTTTTGGCGTTTGTGTGGGCTTAATGAATATTTTTCCTTTTTTTTCTTTCTTTCTTTGCTTTTTTTTAACAACTTTTCAGAAGTCTTTTTATATATTCATTTTTATTTTATTTTTTTTTTGCTTTATTTATTTATTTATTTAATGCCATAACTGCGTTATATTAAGTCTTTCACCCATATACTTTCGATTCCACCTTTAAATGATCTCTTGCTCTGAGAAAATTGTGCTTTGTCCATTTTGTGAGGATGCTGTCCCTCGACTCTTGTAAAATGAGTCGAAATGCCCATACCTATCCTTGTATCGGTTCGAGGGACACAACGGATCTTTTAACACCAGTAAGTGAATTTATTCTATATGTTATAAACCATATATTAAACAAAATTTATGGTTTAGCAGCTAATTATATAAAATTGTAAGATAAAAAAAAAAAAAAAAAAAAAAATCTTCTTTTTACAAAAAATTTATGACACACTTATAAATACAATAAATAAATAAAATAAAATAATTAATTAATAAATTGTTTATATTTCATTATTTTTACATTTTAGTGTGTTTTTGTAACCGACATAGAAAATAAGCAAATTAGTCAATTTTGCAATATTTTTCTAAATGGTACATTTATTTGACTATAAATCTAAATCATATTTATTTATAAATATACAGTGAAACCTCCGAATAAGGGACACCCGTGGGACCGGAACTTTTGTCCCTTAAATAGAGGTGTCCCTTATTCGGAGTTTTTACATTTTTTTAATTAATCATTCATAACCACATAAAAAACAACAAAATATTAAAATTGAAGTTTAAATGTACCCGAAGGTTATAAATTACATTAATTAGGCACAAAAATAGATAATTAATTAATTTTTTAATTGATTGCTTAATTAGTTACTGATTTGTTGAGTTATTGATTTGTATTTTTTAAGTAAATGTTTCTGTAATGGAAAGAGTGCAATAATATTAAAAAAAATGTTTCTTGCGAAATAATCAATAAAAAAGTGACTATTTTGCAGATTTCAATTTTTCTACTACTAAACTTTTCAGACACACTTATAACTTTTAGTCCTTAATTATAAGCAGTATTTACGAAAAAGTATTAAACTGCTTCGCATATTTTAAAGCATTTGTGAAGTTCTTTATTTCACAATTTTCCTTTTTCTTTCATTTTCAGAGTCATCCCTCACAATTTTCAGCATTCTTTTCAATATAAACTGCGAGGTGGCAGCATAGACAATCACCTCATCAAGTTCACGACAGAAATTCTAGAATTAGTTAAAACGCAATCGGTCTACTAAAATATCTAAAAATCTGAACTCTGAAAATCTGAAATTTGACTCGTAGATTTACCATTATATTTTCTTGCACTCAAATCTATGAAAATATGGAGATTGACTGCTAGATACTTTAATGATAAACCTACGAAGCAACCGCTAAAATCGGGTTTATATGTGTTTTCCACCTAGATATGACTTGACCGACCAATTGTATTTCAATATTGAATTGAGTTTTAACCTTTTCTGAAATTTCAGTTGTGAACTCGATGACGTTATTGTCTGCACTGCCACCTCTGGTTCTAATACGGATAAACGTATTTCGATGTCTTGATCTGAATTGTGTATAAATAAATACTCATCAGTTGAGTTGCATACCTCTGTACCAACATAACTGCCTATCTGATAAGTTCCCAAAATTCTGTATTTTCATTTTCATCGCAGACTACTTCATTATCTCAAATGCAAAAATCAACCACTTTAACATTTTGCACTCGTATGTCCAGTATGACTGGGCAGCATTTTTCTTTGCAAAATTTATTTTTGTCATACCAGTAACAAAAGAAAATAAAATTTGTTATTTAATTAATTTTTTTTTTTTTTGAAAAAAAAAATATGTATTTGAAGGAAACTTTTCGAGTCAAAAGAGTTAATCTCATTTTAAAGTGTCCCTTAAATCGAGTGTCCCTTATTCAGAGGTAAATACATTACACTTCCTATACGAAGGGACTGGGACCGGAACTTTTGTCCCTTAAATAGAGGTGTCCCTTATTCGGAGTGTCCCTTATTTGGAGGTTTCACTGTATTTGAAAGCTAGCTGTGTCTGTTCATGAAACATGCTGGTTCTTTTTACCCTTAAAGGACTCCCCTTCCTTCGAAAAATTTCAATATGAATTCACTATGAGCTGTATAGGCTCAAATTCATTAGATACTCTTTATTTATCAATTTGAACTTCACTTTTTATTATTATTAGCCATGACTGACTCAAGACGTGAAAAGCAAATTATAAATAAAGGAATGCATATAAGACTAAACTTTGAAGACCCTTTTCACATGCTCATTAAAAGCTCAAGATTTAACCGTACTAGATTTTTTTTTAGTTTGAAACCACAGAAATGTTCCAAATACTCTTTTGAGAAATTTGTCGTATGACAGATTATCATTTATAAAAATCATTATAAAAGGTAAGATAAATCGAGATATGTGCATCTAAAATTTTTTTTAGTTAGACGAAAATCCTATAATTAGATAATCGTTTTGTGTCGCATTTGAATTGGTTGAATTTTATTTTATATGAAGATAAAAATTTAGTTCAGGGGTATTCACACATATTATAATTAAATAATTATGAATATTTATGTATACATTAATTTTTTAAAAATTAAATTTTAAACATTTTCGTTTTCTAACAATCTGCGTTCGTTGCTTTTACGATACGTTACTTTTATTTTTCAAAAAAAAAAAAAAAAAAAAAAAAAAAAACTAAATCTTGCTCCAATTTTATTTTTGTAATTTTAATAAGAAGATGCTATCATTGCAGTTAAACTATATAAAATTAGTGAGATTTGAATTTTAAAAATTCGATTTCAATTTAACAAAAAAAGATTTTATTTTATTTTATTTAATAACCAAATAATAAATGAAACATGAAACAAAAATGACAACTTCAATGTTCGCTAATGTATTTTAATTTCAAGTTGATAGATGGAGCCACTATTTCAATTGAATGCTCTACCTTTCCCCACCTGCTAAAAAAATAGAATGATCCCGAATCATTGGGAGGGAGTTTGTCATTGAAGAGCTAGTTTCTCTCTCCAGATGCTTGTCTACAACTGAGCCAGGACCGCCGCGAAACAATTTTCTTTTCTTCTAAGTTGTTTTGCGATGGCCCCGCCTGCAAATTCGCAAACACTCAACGTCCCAGCGCGCTTGACGCCAACTCCTCTAGCCAAGGGCTTTGGCGAAAAATTGAACTTCGACGTGCATACTTGAATACTGCTAGTATCGTAGTTCGAAATTTGCATTGCAAATATTTATATCCACTTTATATGAATATTTTAGATACACTTACAGAATTCAAATATATCTTTTTTTTCTGTAGCAGATTAATTCAGTCTACACAACTTGTGTTATTGATTACACTAGTTGAATACTGATGCTGTTACAATAGGATTACCGTTAAAAAGCTAGGATGACGCTGGAAAATTTAAAATGCGTGTTTTTAGCGTTATGAAGGTATAATAGTTGAAACAATAAGCCGCATAGTTAATCAAGATAGATCAACGTAATTCAAAAATATTTACAAACTTGGTTTGTCTTTTTTCTTCCAGGCTTACTTTAGAACTTCAGACCTGCACGCACATTTTCATTTTCTCCCGAAAGCGCTTGGCTATAGAGGTTGGCGTGAAAGGCGCTGGGACGTTGAGTGTTTGCGAATTAGCAATTAGCGCACCGTCTGAGCGATCACCTTAAAATCTCATCATAACATGGTAACGAGGAGGACTTAATGCCATTACAGGCGCTCACTCGTTGATTTAATTTCGACTTACATGAACTTAATGCAAATAGGAACATTTTAAATAAATTAAATTTAATATTTTAATTTTGCTGGTATGAGTAGAATATATTTTAATGTCAGTTTCTATTTTGAATAAACTCACTAACGTACCGTCGCACAGTGGGGCAGGAAGCCTCCAAAGTTGGCAAAAAATAAAATTTACTTTGAACAAAAAAAGCACATCACGTATTCTTTTGTAGAAGAAAAGTAGTAAAATTTTAAACTTTTACATAAGCTAAATAGTAATTTATTAATTAATTTACAAACCTTTTTCAATATTTTTTGTAGAAAAATGAGTTAAAAACAAGAATTTAAGATAGTTTTATACTAATTAGATATTTATAAATCATCTATAATATCGCATTAAAAAATGTAAACATAATTAGTAATTTTAATTATTCTCAAGCAAACCTTATAATGAATATTAGCGACTCGTTTTGAAGGATTGGATCAACCTTTCTCAGGCAAAATGTACATATTACTATAAAGACAGCAGAAGAAAAACTGTTTCTGTTGTTTTAGTGCTAACACACACTTTTTGTTTTCCTGTTTTTCAGATCTTAAACTCATACATGTCACGTACACTAACGAATATGTAGAACTAGAATTATATAACCGTTTTACTCTTGATATTTTTGATCGTCCAGAATAAATTTAGACGGAGTATGAAGATGGGCACGTTTGCTTTTCATTGACGCTTCTGTTTGTTTTTCAAATCGAGGAAATGAAAGCGATTTGCCAAGCCACTCTTTGTTAATTCTAAAGCATTTCCCTTGTTTCGCCAGGCTTTTGCTCATCGGAATTTATATTAAACTTTAAAACATTTAATCTTCTTTTCTTTTAAACTACTTGTTCGTAGTTTCTCCAATTATGGAGCTCTTATACCATAAAATCACATTACTTTTCAAAAGTTTTTTGTTAAAACGTTCCATGATAGTCAGTTTCATTTAAATACATTGTTTTGTGATAAACAATGCATTAAAATTCGTATTTAACAAAGAAAATATTTATAATCATGTTTGGCACACCCGTACACTAACAAAAATTTAAGGATGATTAGCTATAAAAATGAACATACAATTAAAAAAGTGTCAAAAAGGAGCAAGATTTTCTGGCATATTTGTCCTTTTAAAACTCATACTTAGTAGAAAAAATTATAATTAACACTTAACTCGCCTTAACTCATAACTAAAACCTACAATGTTTGTAGACAGTGTTAATTTTTTTTATAAATTTCACCACTATATATTCTAAGCGTCTGTATATGTATAAAAATCGTATTAAAACAAATTGAAAGTTAATGAATTATTGTTACATACTTGTAGTTAAAGGTTCCATAGTCAAAAAAATTATTTTTTAATTATTATAGCGAAATTAACAAACAAATGTTGAAACAAAATTATTGATTTTTTTTTCACTTATTATCAAAGCACAATATGCAGTTTAACTTCTTTCTCTAGTGACGATCAAAATAACTTTGCGCAAATTTTAATACTAGGAAGATGTGTACTGACATCTGCTCTATTAAAGTGACGTATGTCGGTAGTTCGAAATAAAATTTCATTTTTTCGATTTTTTGCCAGTTTTGAAGGCTTTTTGCCCCACTGTGAGACGGCTGAAACTTATGTCAGATTGGATTCTATAGGTACTAATCATATTTAAATATTCCCAGTCAATAGTTTTAATAATTACAAAACAAATGGATAAGTAATTTCTATCATTTCACAACTTTCCTCTTTTGGGGCTGTGCATATATAACGTTATTATTTTAGGGGGGGAGGGGAGTCTGGCACGTGATAGTGTAAGATATTTCTAGGGGGAGAGGGGGTTTGTCTTTTGATCTCGACGTCGTTTTTGATCCAATCAAAATTTCCTCTTTTTATTTTTAACACTGTCATTGTTTCAAAATAGTATGCTATCTTTTTTTAATCTGTTATATATTTTTATGAAAACACAAAGTTATTATTAAAATCACTAAATTATTATAAAATTATTTAATTCTAAATTGTGGAAAATCCTAACGTTTGACATTCATATTCTTCTTCATATGTGTATGCAGATATAGTCAGAATCACAGTTCGAGAAACCATATGTGAAGTATATTCGAAGTGAAGCTTGTATTTACTAATAAATAAAAGAGAAAGAGAAAGAATGTTGTCTACTTGCTTTGTTCATAAGAATTTCTAACTACCCCACACCCTTCCTCCTTGATCAATATGCATCTACCGTTTAATTGTTGTTTTTTAATCTTAAAATTTTCCAACTTAATAAAAAATATCTTTATAATTTTTTCTTACATAAATACATGTGTGATATTGTGAAAATAGAGATATGGGGATAATAGGCCAGTCAAATTGTCATAAATAGATGCAAAAATTCTGCTAGAAGATTTTATGTTTTTAAACTGTTTATGGGGATGCTAGTAACAAGAATTAATGGTTTTCCAACAAAATATCTCGAGGCTAAATTTTGTAGAGCCAAAAAACCACAAAATTTGCGGACTTTTTTCATGTTTTTGCCTATAACTCAAAAATTATAAAATTTTTGCTTACCATACTCAGTTACAAAAAGAAAGAGCATTAAATTTTCTACAAATTTCATAATAAAACTGTTTTTCTAAAGCCAATATTAAGCGCTCTACAGCTTTCTAAAAGTGACCCTTTTTTTCAAATTTTGTGGAAAAATTGCAAAAACGAAAATTTGTCACAATTTTTCATTATTTTATCCTCTTTAATGTAACTTATTTAAATTACAAGTATTTGCATGTTAACAATCATGATGAATTACAACTAAACAGTAACATTGTAAAAAAAATTAAGAACACTATAACTTTTTTGTATTTAGAGCTTTAGTGGAGAACATTAATATTAGGTATTTAACTGAATGTAAGTAAAAAATACTTACAGTGACATTTTTACATCCCCTCCTTCTTGATAAATAATGTCGTCGACATTTTCATAGTTGATCCCATTACATATTTTTTTTTTTTTTTTTTTTTTTTTTTTTTTTTTTTTTTTTTACAAATTGCCAAGCATTTGAGTCTTAATTTATGAAAAGAACATGCTTTGCTGCACCTTTTTCTAGAGCTACATGACACAACATGGAGCAAAGATTCAAGTGCCGGGTTTTGGAACATTTGAACTAGCTGAAAGAGAACCTGTGAGCCCACCCACATCCTTCAGGAGGGATGTTGTTTGATAGCCTAGCTTATACCTGATGATAACATCGGAGAAAATGATGCTGCGTAGCCTCTTGTGTTGGTCGTAGTCTTTCAAAATGAACTTTTGTTTTTTGTGGCAGATTTAACAAATAACTGGAACCTTAAGGTGTTCAAATTCTGTGTGGTAGCTATGCATCCACTGTATAGTGCAATATGGAATTCTTTTCCAGCCTTGATGATTTCTTGACGGGTAGAACATATATAATTGAATACGCAGACTATCGGGCGAATTCTGCCCCTGTCGGATCGGACGACTTTCTCGAAATCCTCCGACGAAGTGATAATTTCTAATTCTGCCCTTATCGTCTCGGAATCCTCTCCGGTTTGACGGGCTTGTTTTCTCGTTATTCCTCCGACTGCTATAGGCAGCCGGAAACCCACTATCTATGTCGGTTTAAGATGGCGGCGTTTATATTAGCAGATCTTCTATGTGAAGATAGAGACTTATTTTTTATTAAAGTATATTCGCATTCTATTATTATAGTATTTTTGTTTTCAGTTTTGTTATGTTCATCAGTAGAAGTAATTTTAGCTTCAATTTAATATAAACTAATTGTGATTGTAGCATATTTTTTTTAATTATTTGAGTTAAAGCTGTTTGTATTTTAAAACGTGTATTTAAATATATATATTTATTCATTTATGCTAAAATATAATAATATATATTTTGAGATTAAAACTTATCAGAGTAATACAAAAGTGTAGGTTAGTTGATTGTGTTTATGACGACCATTTATCAACACGGGGAATATAGATAAAATAATACAATTTGTAAAAATCACCATAAATAAAAATAAATCAACTCCTTTATTTTTTATTTATGATGATTTTTACAACGTGCATTATTTTATTTATTCATTATCGCCTGTGTTTTCCGTGTTTTTTCAAGAAGAATATAGACATTAAGTGGAGGAGTGCCCTCTGTGGGAGTCTTTCTTTGGGAGCCTAAGCCGTATTTACGCATGATAAACCAAGGTTCTAAAAATTCCGAACGATAGGCCAATGGGCGCGATTGGGTGCAAGCCTAGCGCCTCCCGTCTACCAGTTTCGTTTTTAGAACCTCTCGGCCGCTGATCAGGGAATACATAAGTGTAATTACAAATGGTGTGTGCTTAAAAAACTCCTTTATTTTGATCTAAACAATAAAATATATATAATTGTGAATGTAAAATAATAAAAAGTCAAACATAATTTTCAAATTATGTTTGTCTGATATAGCTCGTATTTTAAAAATTATAATTTAAAACTTGTCTTAAAAAAAAAAAAAAAAAAAAAAAAAAAAATTAGCTAAAATATATTTTTGAGAAGAATATAACTTATTGCACTAAATCAAAAAGAGTGCTTACACAAAAATATTAAATACCTCATGAAGTAAAAAAATAATAATATTAAAAATAAAAATAAAAACGCTATCTACATAAGAAAAAAAAAACATTAGTGTTTATCAAACAAGCAAGTTATAAAAATATGAACAGGGGAATAAAATCAGTTTAAAGTTTTTGTTAAGTATGGGTAATTGCTCTAGATCTATTAACAGAATAAACAATATCTCGCGATATATTTGTAGTAAGGTAAAAATGAGGTATCAAAACAACAGCGCCAACTTTTCAAAAATATTGAGTGGGCTCAAATTTTTTTTTAGTAAAATAACGCATATAATTTTCTTTTCTTAGTGTGTACATGTGGGAAGAATAAGAGGGAGGGGGAGCAAATGATTAAAGATAATTCAAAATTAAATTATGTTTTTCTAAGCAAAATTTTCAAATTATTAGAATTATATTTTATAAATAATTTTATTAAATTATATTCTTCTATGTTTTTGGTGTATTTACTATAAATAACATTGTAATTGCTAATTATTCAAAGTGCATAAAACAATTTTAAGAAAAGCATACACTTTAGTAAAGTTGTTTTATCAATTCAAGACATTAAGGCAGATGGCAAAATATGAACGAAATTCTTTTTCGCGAGAAATTTAACTATACATTTTTTTAGCGCTCCTGTAAGTCTAATTTTATATCCTTACTATTTTTCAAAGAAAAATATTTTGAGAACATTAATAAAAACAAATATCATTTCAGCGATTAAATAATTAAAAAAAAATAAACAAATCAATTAGGTGGGGCGGAGATTTTTCACGAGGAATATATGCCCTAAGTGGAGGAGTGCCTTCTCTGGGGGTCTTTCTTAGGGGATTTAATCCTATTTATGCATGGAAAATCACGAAAAATCCCGAGCGATTAGGCCGACGGGCGCGATTGGGTTCGAACCTAGCACCTCCCGTCGACAAGTTTCGTGCTCAGAACCTCTCGGCCACTCTGGGGTAAAACAAAAGCGTAATTACAAAGGGTTTGTACTTAAAAAAATTCCTTTATTTTGATCGAAACTGTAAAAAAATATATAATTGTAAATGTAAAATAATTATAACAAGTCTAATTTTCCAATTATATTTGACTGATATAGCTCGTATTTTATAAATTATATTTTAAAGCTTGTATGAAAAAAAAAAAAACTTTTAGCTAAAATATATTTTTGAGAAGAATATAACTTATTGCACTAAATCAAAAGAGTGCTTATAAATAGTTTTTCTTTAAATAATACCTTGATTTTACTCTAAATATAGAAAAACCATTATTATTTGACTGGCACAACTTGTATTTAAGAAAAGAAAAAAAAATGCTAAAATATATTATTGAGAAAATTAAAATTTATTGAAATCGAAAAGTATAGTTACAAATAGTTTTTGTTTAAATAATATCGGTAGATAAAGGGTTAAATAACAATAAGAATTTTGTAATTATAAGTACAACATATGATGATGCATGCTTTTTCAATTATTGAACTATTATAGCTTGTATTATAAAACTTGAAAAAAAAAGGTTCGAATTAAAATTGTTATTTTAATAAAGTATACTCACATTATTATTATTATTATTTTAAATGCATATTTGAGAAGATTAAAATCCACTGTATTAGTTCAAAAGAATAATTACAAGTAGTTTTTAGTTAAATAATTCCTTGATTTTAATTTTAATATTAATAAAAATTTTATAATTGTAAATGAGTGAAATAAGTTTTCAATTTTTTCGCTGACATATATTTTGTATGTTGAAGCTTATATTGGAAAAAGGGAAAAAAAATCATATTAAAAAATATTTTTTAGAATATTAAAAATTGAGCTAATCTAAAATTGTTATTGCAAGATGTTTTATTTTTAATATCTTTTAATTTTTTCTCTAAATAACAATTAAATTTTATAATTGTATCTTAAAACTTCGAAAATTACTTATAACTCATCCCACCTGTTAAAACTTTTTATACTGTTTATAGCGGTATTATATCATTCCCTTACAGGTATTTAATAATACTGCGGTCTTTTTTTAAAGGGCTTGCTACTTGCAAACACACGTGTTTAGATCCCCAGTAAATAAACAAACTACGTATGTCCTTGGTCGAAACTGGTTCACCTTGAAAGGGAGGGGTTAAAGGTTGCTTGAAATTCCGCTCTCAGGCCAGAATCGCGACGGATTAAAAATCGGTATGGATTACGGGAGCGACTGATTCCGTGTAGGTATATTCCGCTTAGGCCAGAATCAGCTCGTATTTCTCCAATCTGTTCATGTTTTTTTTTCAAAGCGTTACAAAACTTTGACTTTCTTTGCCCAAAAAGAGCGGATGTTGTATCGCATCCGCAGATTGAATGAGAAAAAAGAACATTGTTGTAATTGTATTTGAACGACATGGTTGAAAATCACTTGGTTTCGATGTTACCTCTTCCTGGCTTTTAGAAAAACAGATTTTTGTGCTGATAGTGTAAGCTCGTCATAATCACGAGAAGGTCAATGTCTTCTCCGTCAATTACGACGCTTTCAAAAGATTCGGCTCTTGAAATGGCTGAGGTAACTATCATGACATCAGCTTTTTCTTTTGTCTGCTCAACTTGAATTCTGTTATTTTGAAATTCTTGTTTTGAAATTTTTTATTTGTTTCAAGCAATGAAATAAAGCGGCTCTTGTTTCTGTCATTGACTTCGTCAACGAATGATGCGGGTCGACACCCTCTTTTCTCTCCACTTGTTACAGACTGATCTAGTTTTACGCGACAAAAACTATAATACCATGAATCTGCAAGTCAGGTTCGTGTTGAATACGCTCAATTACTTTCTGGGACCCTTCATCACCTCGTTTTTCAGCAGTTTTCAAAAATGTAATTTCCGCTTCTAATTTCATTACTTTGTGAATCAAATTTCTCTTTGCGTGGGGATTTTTTTATTGTTTTTCATTGAAGTCACCGGGATTACCTTCATCACATAAGAAGTAATTATCTTGAAGCTTGAAAGAAGTGCCTGATCTGAGGGACAAACTATAATCTGTGTAGAATCTTCACCCCGACGAACATATGCTGCTATCATTCTCTCATTCGAATATGTTTTTCGGCAATCATCCTGTATTCTAATTTCCTTGCTACTTTTCAAAAAACTAATTAATATTACTTTTGATGAATATTACTTTGACGCTAAACTATGTTCAAAGAGCTTGGCAAGTCTTTCTGGCTCACAACGCGAGTATCACAATTTGAAGCCGTTTGGCAAAGTAAACCCAATTTTGGATAGATCTCACTCATTTTTCCTCACCACACGAGAAGAAATACTATAAACTTAATAGCAGCATATTAGAAAAGTATATCTTTAAAAAATAACACGTGCATCTGAACGAAAGCGGCTCGGGAACGTCACTGACCACAATCTTCCATCAGCATTCCTTATTTTTTTATCACCAGCCGTCCTCCCTTTATAATTGTTTTCTTATAGGCAAGGGCGGCGCCAGAATTTGCCCGACGTGGGGGCACTGTCTCCCCGACAGGGGGGCCAAGTTCATAACATATATCAGAGGTCCCCGCATGCTGGAGCAGGTCCTAAAAATTGCGTGGGCAAAAATTTCAAGGACCCAGTTCGTACAAAATAAATTAATGTTCCGGTCTGCGTAAAATTTAAAAAGTTGTCCTGCTTATATGGTCTAGCAAGTATTATATATATTAGCCCCTTCCCCCTCCCCTCCCCCCCAAAAAAAGTTACAATCTCGACCCGACTTGACTCTATTTCTACAAAACATGAATTTTTACTTCGATATTGTTATAAACTGTTTTACACGAAGAGTTCTGATCAAAAAGAATTAATCTTTTTTTTTTTTTTTTTTTTTTTTTTTTTTTTAACTATTTGGGAAATAGTTGTTGATCTCGGTGGAGAACTGGAAAATCTGAAGCAGATCTGAGTCTTTTTATTGATTGAATTCCGGAACTTATTTTATTTTATTCGTTTTGTGATTGGTCCATATTTAATGTCCAAAAATGGAATACTTCTGTTGACACGATGACAAAAAATGTAATAAAAACGTTTAAATTATTAATAATTTGAAAACAAATTGTGGTAAAGTTTGCAAACAAATTTCATTTAAAAGAGCATTTTTTCTCTATGTCACTGTGTAAAAATTTAAAATGTGCGATATTTAGAAGTTTAAAAATTCGCAGTTCCGAAAATTATAAAACTGAAATTTCATTTAAACCTTGTTTATGTTGGGCCCAGGAATATTAATGTTTAATCCATGTCGTACGTAATATATGAGGCGTAATAATGGGTGCTCTACTGTATGAATTACTGAATGCAAAAATACAAATGAAAAACTTACATAATCTCTTTAAAAAGTTAAATTATTATTATCAACAAAATTACGAATTCTGCGTATAAAGAAGTTTTAAAATTAAAGCACTCGGGTAAAAATATCAAATTACATACAAACGCAAAGAAATAAGAAATCATTTGAACTTACTCGTATGAAAGACTTGAAACTTTTTATGTACTGCAGAAAAATAGTATAGTTCACACATTCGTAAAAAGATCGAACTCATAAAGTATTTATAATTAGTAGAAGTAATAATTCAAATGCAAAATTTGCAAAGTCATAAATTTCATTGTTTTATAGTCAGATTCGTTTTTTAAAAGGTCATTGTAGCATTGTTCTTACGGTTACTGTATTATTAATTATATAATTTTTTTTTTAAAAAAAAGCATTAAATAGACGATTTCGATATTTTTAAATAAAAATACTAGATTAGGAAAAAGAATTAACTCCTTATATCTGTGGTCAATGGACAAATGTCGATAATAGGGAACTGCACCTCATGTAACTCTGAAATATCCTTCAAGACTATCAGAGCAGATGTTTTTCTAGTAATTCCCACAACAACATTGAGATGTATAAAGGTTCTTTTTACAACCAATCAGCAAGAATACGTTTGATGAAGCTAAACAACATATTCATCGATCTCTTTATCATTCCAGCAGTCGAAAAGTTTGTTTTATATTAACTTGCAGAACAGAATTTGAAAACTACTCAAAACAGATAGTCATGCATTTCCTTTTGGTGAACTGCAGCTGTTCTTTGCAGTTTAAACATCGTTAGATTGAAATCTAAATAAGAATACGAGTATAAAGAAACAACAAGAACAAAACAAGCTAGAACAAAATCTGTATAAAATTGAAATTTCTTTCATATCCTTTTTCGTTAAATCTGAACACGTTGCTGTACTAAATACTAATTTCCTTGAAATTAATGTGAAAGTAATTAATCGAACTAGAATTTTTGAAATATATAAATTTTAAGAGTTTATAAGTACCGCGTTTTACTTTTTTCATCATTTTCTAATTTAGTCATTTTTGAGAAAATGTAATTATTTTATAAACTCTCAAAGATCATTTCGCAAAAAATAAAACATACAGACAGTAATTTGCTGGAACGCACGTGTGGTTGGAACGGATTTTTCTATTACTTGAAGAATTTTCTGCCTTTTGATCGTAGAATTTTTTAAAAAATTGAGATTTGATTCATGAATTTTTCATATTTTGAGAGAAAATAGAGGCAAGTAAGAAATCAGTTTATAATAGAAAATCCTAGTACACAGCGTTGTTGCACAGTTAATTAAACAGTTCTTTAATTAAAAAAATGCATCTGTAGATATTGGAGGATTTCAGGTAGTTTTAGCATTAAGTTGATTAATTTTCTTTATTTACGAAAAAATGTTCAAATTAAAGCAGACTTTTTTAGCTATAGAAATAATAATAAAAACAATGGGGGAAAATATCTTCAATTTCCATTTTGTTTTAGAGTGTATGTTGATCAAATGCACAAAGTGTGATGTTCCAAATTTTGATAAGATCAGAATTTAAATCTGAAACAAAAACTTTAACACAAAATTTCCAAGAGAAATGTAAATGAAGTGAAAAATTGTAAAATAGTTGGGAATCTAAAAGTGAATTATTTTAATATCAGCGAAAAGCGATCTGCAATTATAAATATATCGCTGATTCAAACTGCGGGTTATGCATGAGATCTAGCTGCGGGTTAGAGGTCTGCGAGGACCAAAATTTCCCGCTCAACATTGCCGAAGCATTCCTTTGATTTTCATCTTTTCTATTATTTTAATTAATTTCTGCCTTCTGACATAAGATTTTTTTTTTAAATTTTGATCTTAGATTTCTCATTTTTACATATTTATAGATAAAAGGGATTTAAATTCCTTTTCTAACACGAATAGTACTAAGCAACACAGATGCCAGAATACCCATGTAATTTGACGAACATGCTGTTTAGGTGTGAGTATTTCAGGTATTTGGTGTTTTTTCTG
Source organism: Maratus speculifer (assembly GCA_964019185.1). Taxonomy (NCBI): domain Eukaryota; kingdom Metazoa; phylum Arthropoda; class Arachnida; order Araneae; family Salticidae; genus Maratus; species Maratus speculifer. The sequence goes on from CAXHSM010000010.1 coordinate 699,285, forward strand.
TATTTTTTGCGGGAGGTGGAGTAGAAATGGCAAAATTAAAATGCAATTTTTTCTGTTTTTACGGAATCTAATCAATGGAGGGGGGATAGTTCAATTCACGGATTGTTTACCGAGCACGGAATACTCCACGGAATGGGTTATATCTGACCTGAGCTAATTAATTATATATCCATTCCACCTGAACCAGTTTTTAAAAAATAGATAACCCCAACTTGACAAAACTTCTAAAATCAATAGTATTCATTCCGAACGCAATCCCAACTCAGTATGAAAAAACAAAATTCCATCTTGTAAAGCAATAATGGAAAAGTAGTCTAGTATCAATTATATTTTTTATGTAGAAAAATCGATATATCTGTATATTCATTCATTGACATTCAAATAATGTAATTTTTCATTTTAAAATATATTTTGGGGATACTTTTGAGGAATCTGATAGAATCGAGCCCATATGCTAAAACAATTAAAATTACCCGACTCGAAAAATAGAAGTCAATTCTAAACTTTCCGAAAAAAAATTAACTTTAGCCAGGTCCGACTAAAACCACCAGTCGAGTTGAGTTTAATTTTCCTAGGAGATGCAGGATCGGGTTTCTACCCGAAACCCGATTTAAGCTAGACATCTCTACATTTCGACCTGAACCCGAAATATTTCAACCCAACCAAACCCTAATTGTAGCTGATGAAAAAATATATCCATGCTGTAATGCAGTTATGTAAGAATATGTTTACAAATATATATTCAGAAACAATTTCAGATTTTAAGTAAAAAAAATCAGTATACATAAATTCATTGACATTCAAATACAGTTTTTCATCTTAAAATAAGTTTTATAAATTCTTTTGAGAGATCAATTCTTCTCGAATCAAGAACCATAAGTATCAACATCCAACCCGAACCTGAAACAAAGTTAATCCGACTTTAATCCGACACTCAACGACAAAAATTTAGGCTCAACCCGATCCGGTCCAGACTGCGAGTCATGTCAGGTGCAGTTTGCCCCACACGATGAAGCATGCTACTTGTTATCCAAGACAACCCCGACAAAATAATTTTCGTTTTCGTATTTTAACTGAACTAAAAATTCTTCATTACCAAGCCGATCGTAAATCCAAACTAAGCGAAAACTGATCCACAAATTTAATGTAGTTAAAAAAAAGTATAAAATTGATTTTTAGTGTAAATTTTATCTTTTAGTTGAAAAATAAACATGCATAGAGTCATTCATGCATCATCCTATGCTGTCATCCATGTAGATTTTTACTTTAAAAATTCAGATTTTTTTTCGACAATTCGGGTTTATCTAAACTCAAATTGCAAGAATCAAACTTCAGTCAGAAACCGATGTACAAAAAAGAATTAGTTTAGTCAATCCGACTTTCAAAAAAAAAAAAAAAAAAAAAAAAAAAAAAAAAAAAAAAAAAAAAGCTCCATATTTTGACCCAACTTGAATGGGCTGAAATTCAAAAGTCAAAATATTTTCCCCGACGAAATTGAATTTTGACCCCGATGGGGGGGCCAGGTATGCCCGACGGAGGGGCATATGCCCCCACGGCCCCCCCTCTGGCGCCGCCCTTGCTTATAGGGTTTCTAGAATTTGTGCATCTTCTGCCTGCCTTTCTTAAAACATTCATTTTTCACCAATCAATAGGTCTATTTAATTTTCATTGTTAGTGATGAAAAAAAGTTTTTTTGGGACGGGAGGCGAAAAATAGGCCACTTTCTATAAAGTTTTAAAAAAAGTGACATTTTCAAAAAAACATAGCGCGCTTAGTAATGGGTTTAGAAAAAAGTTTTTATAACAAAATTTATAAAGAATTTAATGCTCTTTCTTTTTGTATTTAAGTATGTCACGCAAAAAGTTCATAATTTTCAAGTTACATGCAAAATATTGAAAACATTTTTTACTTACATTCAGATAAATACTTAATATTACGGTTCTCTACTAAAGCTCTAAATACAAAAAAGTTACAATGTTCTTAATTTTTTACAATGTTACCGTTGTAATTCATCATGAATGTTATCATGCAAATACCTGTAATTTAAATAAGTTACATTAAAAAGGATAAAAGAATGAAAAACTGTGCCAAATTTTCATTTTTGCAATTTTCCACAAAGTTAGAAAAAAAGAGACACTTTCAGAAAACTGTAACGCACTTAGTAATGGCTTTAGAAAAACAGTTTTAATATGAAATTTGTAGAGAATTTAATGTTCTTTCTTTTTGTAATTGAATATGGTACGCAAAAATTTTATAATTTTTGAGTTATAGGCAAAAAACTGAAAAAAGTCCGAAAATTTTGTGGTGTTTTGGCTCCACAAAGTTTAGCCTCTAGATATTTTGTTGGAAAACCATTAATTCTTGTTACTAGCATCCCCACAAACATTTTAAAAACATAAAATCTTCTAGCAGAATTTTTGCATCTATCGGCCCTTTTTTCTGACAATTTGACTGGCCTATAATGTTTTTAAATCTCTCCAATTTTGCAATGCTAGAATAATAGGGGGGAGTTAAAGAAAATGTATGGGGGGGTCATATTTTCTCTCTCTCTCTCCTTATGACACAGAAAGATAACTTAGTGCATATTCACGCTGTAGGTACTATGTTTCTTATTAAACTGTTGTAATAAATTCCTTTTATGCTAAGAGAAGTATAGAACAGTAGCGGCTCGTCAGGGAGTGCTGCATCCGATTTTTCACACCAATAAAATTTAACAGAATCTTTCATATTATTTATTCGACAAATTTTGTTGATTAAATAAAACTGAAATAACCATACAATTTTAGTGGTGTGAATAAATTGATGCAGCACCCCCTGACCAGCCGCTACTGGTATAGAATGATGAAAAATTCGAGTGTACAACTAGTTCAATATTAAACATTATGTTAGCTTCATATGTGCAAATAGGATGAGCAAGTATTGAAACACTAATTTTAGTTACCTACAATTTAGTATTTTTCAAAACTGTGAAAGGTCCTTAAAACTAAATTAGATTTTTGAACAGAATTTCATTTGAATTTTCGGAACACAAAGTCATTTAGTGTCATTGGAATCTTTTCCAGAAGAGGCTCAAAATATTTTAGGAGGGATGAGCTTCCTGTAGGACCCCCTTAGCTATGTCCCTGGGAAGGGTTATCACCACCCTTAGCAAAGGAATAGCTGGTGTCCACTCCCCCTTCTGATAAGTAAAGTGTAGAGCATGAAAAACTTATTTGTATAAATTTGAATATTTATTTTCATGTATACTTTAATTTTACTATTTGTTTATACTAAGTTTATTATAGGTTTCAAAGCACTAAATATTTAATAGGATAGTTAAGCCACAATGAGTAATAAAAATAAATCAGAACTCTAATTTGTTTTTATTTAACATTCACTTTTCATCCATTTAATTTTTAAATGTGGCTTTTGATTGGAAGGCTTTTTAATATTTATTTATTATTGAAAATGAAACAGTGAGAGTAGAATAATTAAATTTATGGGTTTAAACCGCTAATATATATAATATATATTAATGTCTTGTTTTGTAGAGAACTTTGTTTATTGTAGAGGAAATAGATAATAATTGATATTGGTTCTAAATTTCAAAATGGAATGTATGATAAAAACTATTCACTAAAATAAATTTAATGCTTCGATTTTTTTAGCTATTATTATTTAACTACTCAACTTTCTTTAATGTAACTTTTATTCTGAAGCATATTTTCCTTGACACAGGGATATCATTGCATAAATATTGTTCTTTTATTATCTGCTTATATTACTGTTGCGAGTGATCAAAGTTGAATAAAAAGTATTTAATTAGCGTTTTTGAATTATAGGCATACATTTTTCCTGCATGTTGTGGTAATAAGTTGGAATGTAAAGAAAAGAGCTGGTATATTTTTAATATCGCCTATGTTTTCCACAGCTATAATAAGCCTGGTGCCGTGACGTCAGAAAACCTTGCGTTTGGCTTGGGGACGAGACTCGAGACGGCTTTGCCTGCAGCCTTGTTGATATATCGAAGCTAGTTTTAAATTCATAGCTGGCTTGTAAACCAACTTTCACTAAAAGAATTAATCGAATCTCTTCTCAGGGTCGTATGAAAAGTTTTGCTATTTCTATAATAATATGTTTTTTCTTAATACTTTGTGGTGTGAGTTTTTTTTTTTATATTATAATTTTAGTTTAGGGAGCGCTATTTATAACAATGTTGTATCTAAATGCACACAATATGCAAATAAAAGCTGCGTATTTTGAAATTACACACTGGTGATCTGAATAGATTTTTATTCTTTTGCATTAATTTAAGAAAATGCTCTAATAAGTTCAATTATATGATAAAGCTTCTTTCACTATATTAAAATTAAAACCGAACAAAAAAGTTCAATTTTAAGAAATATTTATAATTTCAACTTGATAACAGAGTTTCTACAAAGTTACACCTACAATTAATTCTTTTGGAATATCCAATAAATGGGAAAAAACGAACATAATATGTGACAAGCATATCTAAATTTCTAAATGTTGCTTTTGATTTTTTGAAAATTTATAGTTTTTTTCTCTGCGTTATTTAATTTTCTGATAAATAAGAAAGGTTTTAAACGTTTTCTTAGTTAAATAAGTTGAAAAAGGGGGATATTGTTGAAGTTAAACGTTCATTCACGGATATCTTTATTTATTTATTTATTTATTTTTCGAAAATCTTTATTATTTTCCTCTGAATTAAACATAAAGAAATTGGAAATTGCATGTCAAGCATAGATAATGAGGTGCTTTCGTAATATAACGAAGTATTAAAAATATTCAGACCTTGATGTAATAGTTTACAGTACTTCGGATACAGCACAATGCCGAAATCTTTTGTGTATCCCTGTAAATACTATCTGTATTCTATTATACAAAAATTAACTTATAGTAAATCTCAGGAACGTACATCAATTTCATAAAAAGTGAGATACTTTAATATAATTAAAACGTGCCACAAACAATATTTCTCCCTGTACCATTATGTAATGTAAAGCTTTTGTGCGACGCTGTAAATTAATAATAAATATTCTTTGCACCACATATTGTATATTTTTATATATTATCATAGATGCATATCAATTTTATTTTATTCGAAAAAAAAATGTAACGTCATTAAAATGCACTTGTAACCATTATTTCCCATTGTCGTAATATAGCAGAATACCTGTAATTAAACTATGCATCCGGTTTTCATAAAATTTGAAATGACTCGACAAAATTATGCAACAATTATGTATTTTAAATTGGAAATAGTTCGGTTGGATAGTTTTTGCTCTGTTATATGCGGACGGACAGATTAAACGACGAGTATAGGAGCTACGTATTTACGCAATTACAAACACACCTAAAAAAATCTAACTTTTTGCTTAGCTTAGTAATAAACATTACTGATTTTACAAATGTCATAGAAGCAAAGTGGTTGCGCAATTATTATAGTAAATGCCGTTAAAAATTAATTGCCATTAATTAATAAGGAAAATAATATTTCGAATAAATTTGAGGTAATTTAAAATTATGGAAATATTTACAAAGGGAGCTGATATGTCCTTAAAACAGAGAAGCTTTAAACTGTGACCACTTTTGAGGGATTGATTACAGCCGGGGAAAACTTCCAACCCTAAAATTAAATCGAAATTTTTTCCTGATTAAAAAGTCATCGTTAAGAATTTGGTCATAATTAAAGACAGATGCAGATATCCATTTTTACTGTTGAAACTTGACTTTGGTTCGACAGCCAATGCATTGCCGCCATATTTGGACAATCTAGACATCCTTCTGTCAGTCAGAGAAAAATATTACAATACCTGTGCAAACCGAAACAAATAAGTATAAATAAAAAAATTATCATATTTATGGGCAAATATTTCTATGGAAAAGACGTCTTAAGAAGACTAGATCACTCTACCAGGGATCCAACCAAGAAATGGCAAAGGCATAAACCCATGGAAGAAAATTCCTCTCCGCCATCCATCGACGCAACCACAAGCAAACAGAGACAGAAAAGCAACGACAATTAGTTTAAAATATAAATATGTAAATAAATAAATAAACAAAAAAATTAATAAAGATTACAAAGGCACCCTCGTATCCAAAACAGAGCACAAAACATAAAAAGACAAAGAAAATAATAAATAATAAAATGTAACAGAATTATACGTCACTAAAACAAACGACGAAATTCCAGGCAGACTTTTAACGTCATTTTAGGTTAGAAATGAAGAGGCAAAAATAAATGCTAGATCAACTATAAAAATAAATAAATAAATAAATAAAATAAATATGTATATGAAAGAAGACTAGTTTAAAGAAGACTTTTCTATTCAAATTTACTGGTGGGAAGTCTGGACCGATGGTAACTAAAACAAGTTAATTCAATAGATAAATTAAAAAGAACAGTTGTCATCTTCTGTCACGTTCTCTGTTATTTCATTGGCAGCCAATACAATACATTATAAAATCTTCTCCTCTTTGTTCCTAATTCCATTTTAAAAAGATGCTTATTCTCCACTGGATACGGAAAATACACACGTGAAATATAGGTGTGAAAGTGGTGGCGGTGAGTTCCTCTGTTTTACTGTTCTAAAAGTAAAAGTTGTAGTAGGTACAAGCTGTATTAATACATTTTTCGGTCTGATGTATTCATATCAGGACCAACATCCTGATATGATTTCAGTAGCACGCCGATTATCCAAGCCGGTCGGGCCGCATGTTCACAGTATCCGCAAAGAAACTCTTCGAGAGGCTTGAATTCTGATAGGGATTGGCCGACGCGTTTTCACGTAACTTGGCTATAACTATACTTGGCGAGCGATAGATGCTTCCGTCGAGGAGTTTGATTTCCTTCCGAACCGAGTACAAAGTAACTTTTCTCTTGCAGCATTGCATTGGATGGAACGTGTCTTACTAAAAGCTGTACTCTTTAAAAGTTTTTAAACATAAATTTTTACTTTGTACTCGGCTCCGAAGAAAATCAAACTCGACGGAAGCGTCTATCGCTAGGCCAAGTATAATTATCGCCAAGTTACGCGAAAACGCGTCGGCCAATCCCTATCAGAATTCAACCCTCCCGAAGAGTTTCTTTGCGGATACTGTGAATATGCGGTCGGGCCCATGGTCATTCGGTTAATGAAAAAAATCCGAAAAATTGGACAACTTAAAAAAAAGGGGGGATATGGCAATTTTTTTCGGTAATTTCCTCTGATCTTTCAAGGCTCAAGACTTACCAAAAGCACCTTTTAGTATATTTAGTACATAATTATGGCTAAAATAAATATTTATGTTTAATCCATGTCGTACGTAATATGAGGCGTTCAGAAATAAGTCTGATTAACTCCAACAAGTAAAATTGCACATTTTAAATAGTTAAAGTTGCCTATCTATAAACTACTGTTTTTTTAAAACCTTGGTCTAGGAATATTAATGCGTAATGCATGACGTACGTAATATATGACTCGTTATGATCCTCATAAAAATGATGTTTGTTAATGATTTAAATATGGGATTTGTCTATAAGTCTTTGAAATTGGAGTCTTTGAAAATATCATTTTTCAAATAGTCGTTGTAATTTGTTAAATTACAATTTTTATTTATTTATTTATTTCGTCGACATTATTCTTCGGTTTTTCTTAATATGAATTAATCAAATTAATTCATTCCATTCATTTAATTTAGCCATAATATTTAATTTAACCATTTTAACATATTATAAACAGCATTTTTAAAAGTTTTTTTTTTAAATTATTTTTTTAATTTTATTTTCTTTAAAATTGGTACAAAGTTAAACATAGAACTGCACCTATAAGTTTTTACACGTATATATACTCCCTCTGTACATTACATACATACTAAAATAATATTCATCGGGTCCATTGTATCCATGTGCAAATAATCTTGATTGCGAAAATTCAAATAAATTATCAGGACTATCACCATTCCTAACATTTACACACTTTGCTAGCATACATTAAATAAACAATCATTGGGGCAGATTCCATTAACATTTACAATAGAATTCTACAATAAATATTACCTCTTCAAATTTTTAGCAGGAAAATGTGAAAATTTTAGGAACGTTTCGAGCCCTAAAACACTGATTTATAATGCGTGCACAGAAAAAAAAAAAAAACGCATTATAGTCTGCATAAAATAAAATAAAAATTTTTCATTTTTTAGGTACATATTTTTACATAATTTACAATTTTTTCTACCCATGAATGGAAAAAAATTCTATTCGCTCCGATGAAAGAAAAGTAGTTTTCAATTAGGAAACACTAGACAGACTTTAATACAATTATTAAAAAATATATACAGACGTTAAAATGTATGTATATCTTAAAAGTAGTTTTGGTAGTCGTAAGTAGTATTGATTATTTAGCAGAATGCTTTTGTTACAGTTCGTCACCTGAGAATAATAAGGTTCTAACTGACATTTTGAAAAAAACTGACTTTTTGGCATAGGAATGTTCTATTTGTTTCAATGAATGTATTTCTGCATTAAAATTTCGATATATGTAATTTACATCCACTTGCGAAAGAGAATAATATAGTTCCATCAGAAATCGTTGAAAGCAGTCAGAATAACAGGGTTCTATGTGCAAAGTAATCGCAGACAGCATATAGGATATTATATTATTATTTTATTTTATTATATATAATGATAACCGGCAATCTTTTATCTCTTGTGTGAAATAGTATATTATTTGGATAACTAAATCATTTTTCGGTAAAATATACAGGAATTTTTTTCTCAGTAAAAGTCATTTTAAATATGTCTTTTAGTACGTCGATATGCAAAACGAATTGTGTCAAATTTTATTAATGGATCTGATCCAAGCAAGGATGAAGGAATAATCCTAATTTATTTAGATTTCGAAAATCCTGTGGAAAGAATGGATGACAGTTTAGATGAAGCACCAGCTCTAGATATTCTTGATGCTAAAACAATTTTTAAAAAATCAGGAAAAGTAATTCCTACAAATCCAACTGATAGCAGGACTATGGGTTTTTCGTAAGTTAAAAGTGCCTTTCTGTAGTTATATACATCCTACTGGCAATACCTTGTCTTTAGTTGCGAACAAAATACCTGAGGCAAATTTTCAAGCAGAATAGTCTCAATTGATATCAGGAATAAAATAAAAGCTCATATTGAAAGTTTTTCCAAGATTGAGTCACACTACAACAGAGGAACCACTAATAAAACATATTTAGAATCAGGACTTAACTTACAGAAAATGTATGACTTGTACTTTCAGAAATACAGAGAAAGTAATGTAGAGTCAGTGAACCTTTCATGTTATATGCACATATTTAATATGCAGTTCAACATAGAATTAAATAAACCAAAGAAAGATAGGTGTGATCATTGTGAGGAGTATAAACATGCTGAAACGCAGGGAGAAATTAATAATGACATGCAATTTAAATATCATCTGCACAAAAAAGAAGTTGAATCCACATGAACTCTCAGAAATGATGAGAGAAGTACCTCTGATAAGCCAGTCATTTGCTTTGTATTAGAAAAGTTATAACATGTCCCAAAAGTGATGTAAGCATTTTTTTCTATAAAGAAAAATTAACTTGTATAACATGACAGCACAGGCAACATAGAAAAAAGAAAAGAAAGCATATTGTTGTTTTTGTTAAACTGTTATTGTTGTTTGTTATGTCAGAGATGGAAATGACATAAGCTCAGCTGTATCAACGACTGTTCGGAAGATACTGACAGACTTTCTACATGCTGATAGTTAAATTTTATATTGTGACAGTTGTGTTCCTCAGAATAGAAACCAAACGATATCTTATGCAATTGCAATACTTATACAATCTCATCCACATATTTTGGACATTACTCTAAGATATTGTACACCTGGACATTCGTGTGTGCAAGAAGTGGATAATATTCAGAGCCAAATAGAAAGAGCAATGAATGTAGCAGAATATTTTTCACCATTTTCATTTATACGTCTGTTGCTGAGAGTAAATCGCAGTAATCCATTTACAACCCTGAGAATGAAATCAGAACAGTTCTTAGATTTCCACTCGTGTAGTAAAAAACTTGCCTATAATCTCGTTCCGTAGACCAAGGTGATACAATTATGATTCACGCAACCTCTTTATAATATTGAGTTTAAGACAAGCAACTAATGTGACTAGAATTTCACAGCGGTGAATTTGCAAAAAAGCCCCTCCAAACAACGAGGAGTGTCAACATCATTTACACAAAGGACCAAATCCTAAAGTAGCACAGAGAAAGAAGCATTAAATTATGAAAAATAAAATAAAAAACCTGCAGATCATGCTAAAGTAGTTTCCGAGAGATGAAAGTTTCTATTTTCAAAGTATGTTTAAGAGAAGTTAGCCTAACTGTAATATAAAATAAATGATGGTTTATGGAACATTCCGAAATTTCGACTAACAAAAGATTATCAAACTTATTTTGTTGTTTTAAAAAGGATAAGAATTTTTTTCCTTAGAGATATAGTCTTTTCTTTTTATCAAGAGTATACCTGACTGTAATACGAAAAATTTCATTCATAATTCATTTCAATTTCATTTATCAATATAATCACAAATTTTTGTATTAATTTTCATACTCTTTCACTGAAATAGCACGCTGAAAAAGGAAAACTGTTCGGTTCCTATTTAATAAAATGAAATATTTAAGCTATTTTATGTTCAGTTAAATAATATATTTAACTTACGTATATTCATTAGTTTTGAGAAGATGGTTTAATTAGTATGAATAAGTGAAAGCGGCAATTTGCTGTTATTGTGCTACAATATAAATAGTAATAAATATTTTACTATCCTCTGAAATTTTTTCGAATTAATCAACAAATTTTCACTTTGTTAAACTATAAAAAATTACACAAATTAATAAAAATATCGTTTTTTTTCATGATAGAACCATCTTATTCTAAGGATAACACGACGTTTGAGAATAAAATGGTTCTATCAAATTTTTTAATTGTAAAAAAATCCATGAAAATGTTATTTAAAAACTTTGGTTTTGTAGAATTACTGTCTGTACTTACATATGAACCTATTAATGCCAAAAGTTTTTTGCAAATTTTAATAGCTGCACGTACACATCATGCTGATTTTCAAAGTCTTCTAACTCAAAATTGATTTTTGGCCAGATAGAACCATCTTATTCTCAGGTGACGAGTTATCTATCAGAATTTTTAAACAACGATTTTCGCTTTATTTGTCACTAAATAACAGTTATTGGATAAAGTTGACGTTACTATTTGGTTGTTTTTTTTTAAAAATATTCTTATTTAAAAAAAAAAAAAAAAAAAACTTTTAAATAGCTACAGTAATCGGAAATTTATTACATTATTTTCATGACGCTATCAGATCTGAGATGTTTGGTGCTGCCATCTCTGTACAAAAATATGAGCATAAAAAATGTATCAATACATACATTAGTTAATTCATGTATGTAACTATAGGGCCATCCATAAAGGATGTCACAAATTTTTTTCAATATTTTTTATTCCCACCCCCCCCCTTCCTTTGTCACAAAGTGTCACACTTCATTATACTCCCCCCCCCCTCTTGTCATCTCACGCTTACAAGGAAGGTCTCCATACTGGGCATACTCAGAATTTTATGAAAAAAATACTAATTAAAGTACTTATGTATGTAATAAAGGATCAGTTAAAATTAGCGGCGGAATCACATTAGAAATTATGTAAAAAAATAAAATAGTTTCGAATATTTGGCGTGAAAAGACGAAAGAGTCACTCAATTTGGCGAGCAGCTCTTTTCCTCGCCAAAAGCAAACTATTATTATGCAACTGAAAACTGTTGGATATTTAGAATGCGTGTAAATCGTATTTAATGAATTTAAACATAAACAAAGAGAGACTTTAATATATTATATACATATATATACATATTATATTGCATATATATATTACTTGTTGAAGTAGCTATTTAATTAATCACGGAAAAAAAAATTTTTTTTCATAGATAAAAAAAATCATATTGAGAAAAATTATCTTCATAAATTTAAAAGTATTCAAAAATAAAAGCCACATGTTTCCATAGCAACAAAATCTAATGGACAATTCTCAATAGGACTTTGAACAGGAAACAAATTTAATTAATTTAAATTATGAATTTCGTTTTAAATCTTAAATTTTGATGATTAAATTTGAATATAAATACATATAAATATCGATATAACAAAATTATACTTAAAACAAATTGAAACTTATAAAACTAAATTAAATTTATCAAAACAAGTTCAACAGGAAACTTTTTTTTTTCTTTGAAGTGTACTTAACATAAAGTATTTTTTGAAATTCATTCCTTTGCCAACTGGCGATAAATCGCCTAATAACGAAATTTTCATTATTTTTTTACGGATACAGAATGGAGGTTCCGCCGAAATTTTTTTTATAAACGTATATATCGACACGAGAAAAACATTCTGTAATTTTTTCAGATTTTTCGGGGTATGCCCGTATGGAGACCTTCCTTGTTAGGGGTGTAGTCGTAAAAATAACAGAGGATATACGCTCAAGGCAGAGGGTATACCCTAGAGTGCGTATACTATAGGTTTCTTAAGGAACAGGGTATACGGTGTTCCTTTAAAACTTCCAGAAGGTGTACGGCGTATACTCCCGCATACCCTCCACAACATTCCTGCTCACGCTATTACGTAAACATATACCTACAGTTCAGCGACAAAACAGTACGTTATAGATCATATTTCAAATTTTATTTTTTAACTGTTATCTATGTGTTTTAACGACATTTGTGAGCATAAAAATAAAAAGGATTGGTGTGCATTTTTTGTATGATATAAGATTAAGGTTTACAATAAACTACATAATTAATATGCAATAGTAATAAAATATTAATACGTCAAAAATTGAAAACAGTAGTGTTTTGGAAATTGAAAAGGAATTTAATGTATTTAGTTTTAAATATTATCTTTACTCTATGAATACGAATATCATAATTAAATCTGCTGACTTTTAATACTGTTATTTTAATTTAAAATGTGTTACGTCACACTTCTTACCTCCTCCCACCCTCTTGTCACAAACTGTCATGATATCGTGAAACCCCCCCCCCCCCTCCCAATCCAAGCGTGACTTCATTTATAAACGGCCCTTATCCTTCCTTACTCTTTTAGGTTCAACTTCCTCCAAATTAATATTGCATAAACGATATTGCATGAGAAATATCAATACTAGCTTTTTTAAAAAGCATGTTCCATAAATACAATTGAAAACGGCTGTTTATAAACAAAGTCCGGATGCGCGTGATGAAAAAATAAGGCACAGATGTCATATATGCACCACACTAGCACGTGTGCATCAAAATGGCAATTTTATGCCTCCTGGGGTAACCCGCGCATTGTTGTTTGTTTATTAAAACACTGTTTATTTACTTTAATTTTTTTTTTCTCTTTTTTTAATGGTATAAACTGCTTTATTCTATAATTATTAATTAAACTTTTTTTATTTATTATTATTGCCTTTTTAAAATAATAGAAAACAATTAAAAATATGCATGTAACTGGTCTTTGAAAACGAGGTTTTCGCCAAATTGGCGTCAGAAAAGAATCGCGCCAATGTGATGCGCATATCACATCTGTGCCAAAAATAATAATGACTTAAATTTAGAATTAGTTTCCAACAATGTGATTTATACCTCCAAACGTAATAAATAGAGGAAAGAGAGAGACATAATTCAGCATTTTTGTTTTTAATTACTAAATGTCTATCATTAGGAAAACGGAAGATTACTTTTGGGAAATTTTGGTAGATAATTGGAATACATGAATTCGCCACATTGACACAAATCGAAAAACTCCTGTATTACATTAAGGCTGCGTGCACATTGAAATAAACAACAACCTTCAACTGAATAGAATAGAACGGAGGGGAATGAACAAAAGAATTGGAAGACAAGCAGATCAACCATACTTGACGGAAAGGTTCCCTTTTTGCCAGACAACCCCGTCCATTTCCTACAAAACTCGTTAAAGATTAAAAAAAAACATTGTCGTCACGACAAATGAGCCGACGAAAAACCGCAAAAGGTGGTCAGGTCTGTTGGGCCTTAATTGAGCTGAAAGGTGTTTGGTGCTGCCATCTACTGGAATTTTAACGAACATTAAAATATTATCAATCCATAAATCATTATTTATATATTTTTCTTTTTCCACATTAACTCGCTTTTCAAATTGATATTGCCTAACAAATATCATAAAAAAATGTTTTGAAAATTTTAGAAAGTTTTATCGATAAAAATACTTTTAAAATGCAGTACAGAAAAAGCCAGTTTGTTAACTAAAGACGAATTCAGAAAGAAAGAAATACAGAGAAAAATAAATAAATAATTACCCATATAAAACGGAAGATTACGTTTTGGAAACTTTGGCAGACATTTTGAATAAACGAATTCGCTATATTGATACCAATCGAAAAACTGCTGTATTACATTAATTCTATTATTGTATCTATTGCATTTTTAATCAGTTATTAAAATGTCTATACGTTAATCAATTATTTATTTATTTTGAAAATGTAACTTTCCCCCATATTAATATTGCATAAAAATACCGTAAAAGAAAAAAGAAAAAAAAAAGAATTAAAAATATTTTTGTCGATAAATACACTTTCTCAAATGCAGTTCAGAAAAAGTCAGTTTGTTAACGAAAGAAGCCTTCAGAGAAAAAGTTTCTAATGCCTAAATTTAGGAATTAATTTAGATCATGACTTATTGTAGCGATATTTTAAATAATAAACAGAGGAAAAATGGCATTGAAAAGTATTCGATTTTAAAATCTGGTAAACGTATTACTTTCCGCAAAACAGTTAAATAATTGTGGTGCTATTGTCAATATACTCGATTGGAACTGATTATTTTGTCTAAAGTAGAGAAATATTTGCAAACTTTTTCTCTCTCTTTCAATATACTTCTTCATTTTTTTAGCCCCACCAGTGGCCGAGAGGTTCTGACCTCTCAACTGGTAGGCAGCAGGTGCTGGGTTCGAACCCAATCGCGGCTGTCGGCCTAACCGTTTGGACTTTTCGTGGTTTTCTTCGAACCTTGCGTAAATACGGGTTAGGTTCCCTTAGAAAGACCCCCGCGAAAGGCATTTCCCCCTGGTCCTATATCCCTAGCGTAGATAATCGGACGACAAAAATAAACCAATCTTCATTTTTTTAATATAAAATCTTTTTCACTACAACTTTACAAAAGAATTTTACCACTTATTTAATCCCAATTTTTTTACAATTAAATAAGTCCAATTTTTCTATACTAAAATTACTATAGCTTGGTGGTCCGCGGGTATTCAACTGTGTGGAGTGATTTATTATTATTATTATTATTATTATTATTATTATTATTATTATTATTATTATTATTATTCCTCTTTTCTTTTCTTTTCTTTTTTTTAACTCCTTTCTACTACAGGTGCACTTTTATCAGAAAACAATGGTATTGAATAAAATAAATTCGAATATAGAATTTTACTTAACACAAAATTGAATGCAGTATTTTCCGTAATAAAAAAAAAAAAAAAAAAAAAAAAAAAAAAAAAAAAAAAAATCCGATTCAGTTCAAATGCAGTTGGAATTAAACATTTTAAAAATATTAATGCAAACTGCCGCGTAGTTAAACTTTTGTCAATCGTTTGTTATATGTAGAGTTATTTAAAAATGTGTTTTCCCCAAAACTAAAAAATAAATAAATAAATAATGAATTAAAAAATGCAATTTAACAAATTGCAACGACTGAAACTGTACGAAACGAAAACTGTATTTTCAAAGACTAAAACTTTAAACTTATAAATAAATTTTATATTTGAAAAAATAATAAACATAATTTTTATGATGATCAAATATGATTTGCATAATAAAAGAGTGTGTGTATGTAATAACATTACATACACCATGGATTAAAAATTAATATTCCTGTACCAATCATACAAAAATTTTAAATGAAATTTTAGTTTTACAATTTTCAGTACTGGAAATTTTTAAACATCACACATTTTCAATTTTAACCTGTGTTTTTTTTTGTATAGTAAAAAAAAAAAAATGCATTTTTAAATGCAATTTTTTTGAAAGCTGTATCTCAATTTGTTTTTAAATTATTATTATTATTATTATTATTATTATTATTATTATTATTATTATTATTATTATTATTATTATTATTATTATTATTATTATTATTATTATTATTATTATTATTATTATTATTATTATTATTATTGTAGTTATTTAATACTTTTTTATCATTGTGGCAACAGAAGTATTTCATTTCTGGACATTAAACATGAACCAATCAGAAAATGAATTAAAAAAAAACTAGTTGGATGTGCCAATCCCAAAGCTTCCTTCTATCCCATACGTACATTTTAATACTTAAAAAAAAATAGTTACTCATTTTAATACTTTAATAATTTTAATTCAATACCATACCAACTTTGATTTTCATCTTAAATTTCTGCTTCAATCAATTAATCGGAGTAAAAATGTATTTCTGTCTCTGCACGAGCCGATGGACAATAGAATGATAGGCATATTTTTTTTTCGAATTCAGGGAGGACCTACTTGCCTTACCAAAAAATAATCATATACAAAAAATTTAGTTCCGTTCTAGAACTAACTTCATATACTTTTATGCGGTGCAATATTGAAAATGGCATAAAATTCGCTATTGCAGCGCCCCTTCTGGCGGATTTTTTTCAGATTCAGGGCGATCCAACTAGCCATAGCCGTAGCCATACACCTACACAAAAATTTTCGTTCAATCGATGCACAACTTCATGTACTTTTGGTCGGAACAACATTGAAAATGGTACAAAAATTGTGATTGCAGCGCCCCCTTCCGACGGATTTTTTTTCAAATTCAGGGAGGACTAACTAGCCATAGTCATACACATACACAAAAAATTTGTTTCAATTCGATGCATACTTCATATACGTTTGGTCGGTACAATATTGAAAATGGCACAAAAATCAAGATTGCAGCGCCCCCTTCCGGCGGAATGTTTAAAAACTGAAGGAGGACCTGCTTGCCACAGCCAAAAACATTCACAAAAAATTTGGTTCATTTCTATGCATAACTTCGTACACTTTTTGATGGTAGAACGTCGACATACACACAGACACACAGACACACGGACAGACAGACATTTTGTAAAAGCATGTTTTTTGGAATCTCTGACCCCTAAAACGTGTAAATCCGTCGAAAACCGGCAGTCGAAAAAAATTTCGATTACAATACCTTGCTTATAACTCTCCACGAACTTTAAAGTTTGTACTAAAGTAAGCCGATTTTTCATTAAAAGACTTAAAAAGAACGCAAGCAACCAATTTACGCCAGGCAAACTCCAGTAGAAGCTGGCAGTGGTAAACGCGCTCACGTGGGACTGTTTACAAACATTAGCAGTGGAAAAAGCGCCACCTTTCTTTCATTACAAACGCGAATTACTACGCTTTCCGTTATTCATTTTTGCACCTTGCATATGCATTAGGCACGCCACACACTAGCGAGACATGCGTCAAAAATCGTGCAACATGTCGCAGTCAAACCGGTTTTTTCTTTGTTATCAGGGTGAAATTGTCGCATGTCTCATGTTTTTTCGCTCAATGTTTCACAGGTGTGTGGCCTCCCTTAGAGAAAAAAGTAAAATCAATACTAGATGACACGTGAGCCGTATATTCATAAACACCAACTGTACTTGTTGCCAAATTAAAAACGTAAAGAGAATGAAAAAAAGAGCTCCCCGGCTGCATTTTCGCCGTTCCTAACCGATATTGTAAAAATAGTAATCTGCGCATGCGTGTGGACTTAGGTGCACGGATTGAAATTCTCTCTCTGCCTAGGTTGCTATATGTCGTCAAACTGAATTGGCGATTACTTTTTGGCGCTCGAAAATGTGATACAGAATACAGATAATCTAAATTGGTAATTAACATCAACAACAAAATTATTATTATTGCATTTACTTACAGAAGCGTTTTGAGAAATGACATTTTCTTTTGATATTTAATTTCTCTATGAATCTAGCGACTTAAATCTCCAACATTAATTTATAATATATTTTAAATCTGTTTCCAGTTTTATCATATTAAGATACTTAAATGGTTGATTGAAGTATTTTCTACTTTATGATATTTATTTATTTTTATCAATATTAACTTATTGTAATTAAATATTGTCAGGTATTAATATTGTTATTGTATCAATGCAAATACAAAAGATACTATGTTCATAATAAATATTATCTGCATTAGATAAATAAAATTATATCTTATTTATAATATTAAAAAAGAGAGATTAGAGAGATATTTTGTAATACATACTATACAATATAATAATAATAACTAGGACTTCCCTCAGAGGGATTAGTCTGAGCGATATTGCTGAGAATACACATTTAATAACTTGCGATAAGTAAAGAAAATGAGATGTTACCTTTAATTGGTCATTCATTGTGATAAAATATAATGATGAAAATATAAGCATATCGAATCGTAGAACTACAAAATCTTGTTGCATATACTATTTTTATAAAAGAAAAGCAAACCATGCTTTTCTTTTATACAACCTTCACTAAATTTGAATCCGATTAAAAAAAGTACCGTGATTAATTAAAATGTTATAGGCAGAGCTGCCAAGTCTCCGGCATTTTGGGTACCGGTATTTTAATACAGAAAATGTTTTATTAAATTGGAACATTCTGCGGATTTAAAAAATAACTTTTCCTATAAGAAAATTCTGCTATGCAATAAGCAAGGGTTTGACATCTCTGTATAGGAATATTTCGTAATCTACTTTTTAACCTTAAAAAAAGCAACGACCATTTTTCGGGTACAAAAAGTATTGCTAATTGTTCCATTTTGCATACAAGGTACTGATTGTAATATTGATACATCTTTGGTGATAAATTTCCAATAATTTTTCAAATCCCATTTATTTCATTAAAAATATAAATATTTTATTCATTTAGTTTAAAATAAATGGTTTTTAACTAATTTCATAATACTTTTGAAATATCACTTTTCATTGGCCATTTTTTAAAGCATTTAGAAAGTGGTTGTTGTTTTCAGTCAAATATAGACTTTGGTCTGTCCACATTTTATTTTATTATTATTATTATTTATAAATGGTGGAGAAATATTTATACTTAATCCATAACGTACATAATATATGACTCTGTTATTACATAAGTCGCCTTTTTATTATCATAAAAATTGTATTTTTACTGATTTTTATTAACTCAATAGGAAAAATTTTGTGTTTTGAGCAATAGATGTCCGCATTTCCTTTATTTATTTATTTTAACAAAATTCTTTGTATTTAGAAGAATTTTTACTTAAATAGGAAATCCAAATGTCGCTGTTAATAAAGAAGAAAGTTACAAAAAAGGGTACAAAACGAGTAGACACATACTATCAAATATGGAAAAACGACGAATCCAAAAAAGACGTCTTATGAAATATCATCTTTTAAAGCAAAAAAACGAGGTCTGATTATCGAGCCTACTGATTACAAAATGTGCATTACATTAAAAAAAAATGCTGCAAATATTGATTATTTTTTCTTTTGTGCAGTTTTGGCTTCGAAAAGTGCGCTATGTTGCAAAAAAGATATAAGCGCCTATGAAAACACACCTGGTAAACGTTCATGCTCAGTTTTACAAATAAATATGGCCCATATATGCCCTATATACACCGAGGTACCTAATTGGTGCCAAAATGGCGTTTAGTTGCCTAACATGCTGGTTATCATATAAATGTTATAATAAATTGTTTGTTCTAAAAATATTATCATTTATTGATTGTTATATCTTTTTTAATAACAGAAAATGTTTCGTTTATTCCTTTTTTTTTCATTTTGAAATAAATAAATAACGTGTTGTTATAGCATGCTATATGCATCGGGTAATCAAAACGATGTTTTCACCTAATTGGCATAAAAAATCTCGCCAAACCATGTGCTTATATCTCTAGTATATTATCTCAAGTATTTTATTTATGTATACTATAATTGTTTTTACATACCACTTACTTCTTCTGGTATATAGAAATAGGTAAGTGGCTTCTTTATGCAGTATAAATTGTATAAAACTTTAAAAAATAGCCCCATTGCCCCCTTTTGGATCGAATTAAAAAAAAATCAATGTCTAATTCCAGTATTGCTCCCAGGTATGCATACATACTCCATATTTCAAAGTTGTATGCCAACAGGAAACGGATGAATAATGGGAAAAGACGTCACACATGCACCAGGGTACATAATTGGCGTCAAAATGGCATTATTTTACCTGAGATGGTAACCCGGCTTTATTTATTTATTATTTGTTTATTTACTCATAAAATGTTTATTTACTTTCAGTTCCTTCTTTTAATTATCTAAAACATTTCTTTTTATAGTTATTAATTATTATTATTATTTTATTTACTGTAAGTTCTTTTTGAAAATAGAAAATAATTTAAAAATGTGTATGTAAGCGTTATTTGAAAAGGGAGTTTTCGCCAAATGAGCTTTGAAAAAAATTGCGCCAAATCTGATGCGCTTGTGGTTTCCGTGCCGAAAAATTAGTGACCAGAATTGACTTCCATACGCAAACAAAATATAAGTTAAAAGAAAACATGCAATGAAAATAAATATAAAGGGAAAATGATGTCATAAAAGAAACTTTTTATTTAAAAAAGTAATTGTTTCTAATTTTCACACGCGAAATATGTAAAACATTCTTTTAGCGATCAAAAAGTGCTGTTAAGAGATTATCACAAAATCTCAAAATCAAAGTTTTTATGACATTTTTTAATATAAAAAAATAACAGTTTTATTTTCCTGCATGATTAAATTTTAAAATGTTTTATTGTATTCAATATTTCTGAGTGCGAAAATGATTACTATTTACTCCATGTACTGATTCGGTTATCTACGAAAATGTCCAGCCGGTGAAAATCACGCTCACCAAATTTCTGTGACGTATGCACATAAATTGTGCTTTTTTATCAGTTTTTTTAATATAACTTTTAAACTATTTGGAATTAATTTTTAAAAGTAGGTGCATTCACCAGATTACCTTCATAGGTACCTATTAGTACAAACAAAATCAAAATCCGACAAGTACTTTTTGAGATTTGCTTGACGAAAGAATGTTTTTGAATTTTAATATCGTTACGTATCTCTGAGTATAAAGACTTCGCTTCGCTCAGACAATAATAATAATTTATAAATTATTATCTTATGTAGTGATTAATTTTTTTATTAATTGTGTAATAAATTTTAAAGTATTTCGTGAAAAAAAAAATGTAAGCTGATTTGCAGTATTTAAAAAAAATAAATGTATATATGCATATTATCATTAAATAATTTGCTTGAATATTTACCTTTTATAATATTTTGATATTTACTTACTATCAACATTAAATATTATCAAATATTTTCATTATAAATAAAACAGGTATAATTGATAGCATATATTATCTTCTTTATTATCTAAAGAAGATAATATTTTATAAATAAATAACATAATTTATCATTAATTTTCAATGAAATCTTGATACACAAAATTTCATTTATTGAAATATATGGATATACATTACTATAATAATAATAATTTGATAATGATCTAAGTTATTAATGTATTATTATAATTATCAATAATAAATTAGCAAATATGATAATTTGTTATTATCTATATCTATATTATTATTTATATATACATTATCTATAAATTACTGACACATTTAATGTTATAATATAACAACAACAATTATTTATAATTATTAATTTTTAAATATAATAATTTATCAAATATTATGTTATTTTATATTTAAATATGCTATAATTATTTATAAATTGTATGAAAATTATGTAATATGCTATCAATAAATAATTTGATAGTAAAACATTAAATCTAATTAGCTAGTTAGAATACTTAGACACGGATTAGTTATTATTTATAAATAATTAATTATCTAACTTAATTTGATAATAGTATACTAAAAAAGTCTATTTTAAAAAATTTTAAAAATCTTATAAATTTGCAAAGTAATTTTTATTTTTGATAGATGTAAAGAAAAAAAAAGCAAAGAGAGAAAATTAAAGTAAAAACATAAGAAAAGTTTTTTTAAAGTTAAAATAAATATATTTATCAATAAAAAAGTAAATAAATGTAAAACTGGATTATTTACACCCACAGAGTAAGGCATTTCTTCACCCTTCCTACTCTGTGTTTACATCCATAAAAAGTGAAAAATAAAGAAAGAAAATTTTCTCTCCTGCCATTTTATTTAGTTATTTAAACGAATTTGTTAAAGGAATGTTATAATTATCTAAATACATAGCTTTTAAATTTTAATTGCTTTTAACTGAATTAAAAAAAAAATAAAGTAAAATAAAATAAAAACAGATTCAAGAAGCCGTATTTAAAAAGGCAAACCACAGTGATAATATTCAATAACTAATGTATTTAATATTTCATAAAATTACATAAAAATGTAGAAAAGGATCTAAAATAATAATGCATTATTAAACTTATAAAAATCATAAAATCATATCAATCATTTTAATTTATATGTATTACTTAAAATAAATTGTTTCGTTAAAGATCTATTATTTCGGCAGCAGAACATACAAGATTTAAAATAAGATAATCATTCTTACTATTATTATAAAGAAGCAACATATATTTGCATTATAAAAGAAATAATATACATAAAAGAAATTAATAATAGATATTTCAAGCTACATTTTTTATTATTAATACGTTTAATTTGTTCATTGATAAGCTCATTTGCAAAATTTAATTCTTTATCTGTTGAGTAATAAATAATTTCCTAATTGCGTTAGTAATAAATCCATGAAGTTATTTCTAAAGCAGTGTTGTTTGTCGATAAAAATAAAATAATAATAATAATGTCATATGAGATGAAAATATTCCGCCTGATAAGATAAACGCGCCAATATGGTAACCCCTGTACATACAACTTTTCTCGTAGAGAGAATTTCAATCTTTAAGTCCACACGCATGCGCAGTCTGCTATTTTTACAATATCGGTTAGGAACGGCGAAAATGCTCCCAGGCTAAAGCTTAGTTTCCCGAAAGATCGGATATTGAGAAATCAATCAGAGTTGGCCTGTAGTTGAAGGTTCCCGTTTGCCTTTCGTGGCCCAATCGATCCCTATGTTTGGTTACATTGATTCGACTTTCCCAACCCCTAATGTCTAGTTCTAAGGTGGTGCTGTGTTACTGCTAGGTAGCGCGACAAGCACACAAAATAGTGTGTTTTCATTCGTTATTTACTCTCCTTAACTTACACAAACTGAAATAGCTATGAATGAAAAGCTGGCGTTTCAAACGTTCAGTAAGCTTAGGTGCGTTCCGTAATAGTTTAATTTTTTATTGTTAATAAAATAAAAGAGTAAATTATAAAAAAAATACATGTTTTATTATGATTTTTATTAAATTTTTATTATTTGTTTTAAACAAATCATTTTTGGATCACGGATTTATAAATTTTCTTAACTGTTTATTTCATTGTTTACATTCGTAAAGTAACGCAGATTATAGAAAATTTCGGATTATAGATCTTTGACTGATCCACACTTGCCTTTTTGTGTACAGCTTTTTTGGTGGTCACAAAAATTTGAAAAAATAACCATAACTCTCAAATCTGGCTGACTTTTTATATCCTAAATATTACAAGTAAATTTTTTAAATATATTTTTTTTAAATCTGCATCTTTTTATATTCTTACAGTGATATTTTTAAGATGATTCATGTTTTAGATCCAGAGAAACAATTTTTTGAAAATGGAACTGCAATCTCAAAATACAGATTCAGAAATGTGCGATTTGAGAAAATCCCAAGAATTGGACTCCCCATATCTCAGAAACTATGAGGCCTGAGAAGGAAAAAATTCTGGTGGAATCATTTCATGATAGAATTAGTGTGTACACAAAGTTTCATCCAAATCCCTGTGGGTCGGGTTACAAGGTCTGGTTGAATTGCCATGGAATGAATGACCCTTGAACGAGTCTAAGCCACAACCGGAAAAAAAAAATATTTGTAGCATTGGGAAGTTTCTACATATTCAAAATTTTGAAAATTTTTCTAGAGAATAAAGAGGGGCCGCCAAAATGATATTGTGCTTTTCTTAGATTCGGAGATTAATGGGGTGATGTTCTGCATAGAAAAACGAGCGACTATTTCGCTATTTCTATTTTAACTGAAACCGCCAGAAAATTTTTGTCTACAACACAGTCAAGTAAAAAGTTATGAATAGTTAGTTCAGTAATTTAATAAAACAAAATTGGATAAACCTAAAATTGTTTTTATAAAAACCTGTGCGTATCCATGCCATCAGCATATTAATGAACACATTTAATAACAATAAGCCATTTAATCATAATCTGCAGTTTGAACGAATTTGCTATATTTGTTTTGACAGGGTTATCCAAAAGATGTTCGTTCATTTTTAATTTGTTGACGGTCCCCTATGGAGTTTCGGGACAAAATCGTCGCTGAAATGTATGACTTGAACTATTATATTTACACACTCAGAGTTCCAGAATAATTCCTCATGTATTTTTCTAGATATTTAACAAAATGTCTAAAATCGCAAGTGGTCGGTCACCTTTGGTCATATATATATATATTATTTTTTATTTTAAAGTAAAACTGGATAATTTGTCAATGTGAAAAATAACACTAGCAAGTCTTGATTACGTTCATTAGTAACTATATCGTAATATTAATAATACATATTCCATAACAAAAAATAAGAATTTATATTATAACTAAATATTTTGCTTATAAGATGTTGATTTATTAATAAAAAGATTTAAAATATATTTAAAAAATTTATTAGCATGTTTCAACTCTTATTAATCGAGTCATCTACAGAATGTAAATAGAAAAAAAAAAGATCATCTATTAAATAATAATAATAATAATACTAATATAATATAATTATAATAATTATAATATAATACAATAATAATTATTATAATTATTAAATATTATTTAATAATTATTTTTAAATTACTATTAATTACAAACTGAATAGTTTGTCTTGTAAGCATAGGCGTAAATTTCTTTAAAATAGTTTTAAAGATTAATTTTTTCAAATTATTCCGCCCTCTAACGATTTATATACAATCATCTAAGTAATTGCACGCCCATCATGCTCACATGCCCCTCCCCTCTTTGTTGCCGGATTACAAATTTAAAAACTTAAAATACTTTTAACTGTCTCGATTGTTTGTTTTTCCGTAACTGCAAGTAAATAATCAAATCATAATCAGATGCAGAAACATGGCTTTCAACTTATATAATACAATTGAATGAAGTTTTATATTTTAAAATAGTTTTAAAAATTAATTTTTTCAAATTATTCTGCCTTCTAACGATGTATATACAATCATCTAAGTAATTGCATGTCCACCATGCTCATATACCCCTCCCCTCTTTGTTACCGGATTACAAATTTAAAATCTTAAAACACTTTTAACTGTCCCGATTGTTTGTTTTTCCGTAACTGCAAGTAAATCATCAAATCATAACCAGATGCAAAAACATGGCTTTCAACTTCAATAATATTGAATAAAGTTTTACATTTTAATTCAATAAGTTATTAGTAATTAAATAATACAACTATGTAGTATAATATACCATAAATCAAAAGATCACAGGAACACACTTCGGGGATTAAATCTTAATATGCCGACACCAGCAATATAAACACGTGTCTGTAAGGGCACAAAATCTCAAATTAGATGTAAGAATTGAGAGGAGAGCAACCAAGCAAAGCGACAGGTGGTGCTAACTAGTTCATTCAAAGTTTTGTTATTTAATCGTGTTTATATTTTGTTGTGTTGTTTCTATTTTTTTATTTATTGCATATATTTCAGTGTTGTTTCATCTATTTATATTAGTGTCCTACACCTAAAATAATCATTGCTTGTAGGTGTATTTTTTAAGATGTAAGTTTCCTACCGTCTATTAATACGCAATAATTTTAATTTTATGTAGTCCTAGAGGTTTATACTTTTTAAATTTTTGCTTTCGTCTTTGTATATACTGAACGTAATTCAAAATATGCAATAAGCTTTACTTTTTTGAAATAGATTTTTTTTTTATCGTTTTTAGTTCTTAGAATTCTTTAATAAGTAATTCTCCAAAAAATTATCTAATAATCATAAAAACACCATGTTGCTATGTGTAGTCACAGTCCCCTAATTACCTTTCTACATTTTTAAAATATGATACTTTTTATTTTCCTACAATACTTTGCAAGTCATACTTACAACAAAATACTGTCGATTTCCCTAACCTCTGATTTAAGCAGCATGCATCGAGAACGAGGGAGGAGCTACTTCGTTCGTTATTGTGTGCAAACTACTTATATTGATTGAAAGCATGAGTCAAAATAAGGAACAGATACCGTAGCTTCCCGAAAGCCGCCAATTTGTTTGTCTACTATTTCTCACAAATTGTTATTATTTTGCAATTATTTTTTTGAGGAAACATAAAATAAATATTTTTAAGGCTCATGCATACTAAAAAAAATATTTTCACTTCACTTGAATGATTTACATAATAAATGAATAAGTAAATCAAACGATTTTTACTATTAAAAATTTGCTCTTTCAATCTTTGAGCTTCTACCGTAAATTGTCTTGTTTAATTTCTCATAATTTTTTGAAATGTATGATTCAATCATTAAATAATCATTTCAGTTCATTTTGTAGTTTAAGGTAAAATAATGCATGAGAAATAACAGGGAAACAAAATGGCGTCTCGCTGGAAGATACGGCATCTAAGCCCAAAATATTTTTGACCTTCTTGTTCAAAAGCTAGATGTACAATAACTTTCATTTCTAAAGTTTTCCTTCCAAATCCCACGAAAGAATGTGTAACACCTCATGAACCCAAATAACTATATTTAAAAGAATCAACAAGGCGAACTTAATGCCGTATAGGCGTTCACCTGTTATATAAGGAGAAGTTAATAGACAATTTGTATATGGGCAAAATAATCGTTTAATTTTACTGGTGTGAGTGTATAATTCTTTTCGTTTTTTAATGTTGTTTTATGTAGTGCAAAATTCACAGATTCAATCCCACACCATTAATTCTGTTTTTTTTTCGAAGTACTGATATCTTCCACCCTATTTTTCAGAAACTCTAGACATACAATATCCTTCAACCTAATTCAAAAAACATCTGTTACGAAATTATTTTCACTGGAAGGGCTAATAGAATTTCAAAAGTTAAATACTTTGTAAATTTTCAGGACGTACATATATATTAAGACAGGAATGATCACTATTAATGCAATAATAGAACATCGGGTGAATCCTGGCCCCAGCTTACATAGCCGGGGCCAGGATTCGAACCTGTGTCAGAGTGTACAGTGCTGTTGCTCTGTTGTATTAATTGTGATTATACTCGTCTTAATATATGTGTATTTTTTAACAATTAATAAATTGAATTCAGACGTTAATTTATGTGTTCTTTGTTAATGTTTGAAAGAACTGTTGATAAGAGGTGATATATTTCTTTTGGCGCCTGAAAATTGTCTCTCATTTCAAAATTGACCTGTAGGCTGGAAACAAAAATTGAAAAAGTAAATATAATACATTTCTTCCTAAAAGAGTTCATACAATTTTAATATTTTACCTGAAGTGCTTTCGGTACTGATGATCATTGTTAATAATATTTATTATCTTTATTCATACGAAAATTGTACCGCATACATTGAAATCTTTTATATCCTACTTTTATTTAACATAATAGTAAAAGTCATACCGTTAAAATTTCTGCTAGGCAATAAACAGAATTATTTATTTTCTCAAATCTAGTGAATAATAATAATAGAAATAACAGAAAATATGATTTCTCTTATATATAAAATAATTATTAAAAATATATAAATAATTATTAAAATTTTTTGAACTATTAAATATGAAATTTGAAATTCTGCAAGTACACAAACAAGCAGAAAGCTCAAAGACGTAGTAGAAACACGAGACAAATGTAGAACATTTATAAAATCACTTTAAATCATACAAAAATCCTCCTTTTTATTATTATTATTATTATTGACGATTAATTTTGAAAATCTAGCAGCAATGCAAAATTATTGTTCGATGAAATTGAAATTTATGAATTCCTTCACTCTATTTTAAACAAAACTTTTAAAAGTGGAATACAGAATCTATTCGAGAAAGCTCTGTAACTCTTCCGAAATTTTCGTGCATTTAAGGAAGTCTTCTTTAGTTAACTTTGTTATTTTAATAATGTTGACTAATTTTAATAATAATAACTTATAGAAGAGGTATTTCATTTGTGCCATACATTCAGACAGTTTAAAATTCGAATTCAAGTTACTTCCAAACTACTTGTCACACTCCAAGACCGTTCAGTATGAATGAATGGGCGCGTGCACTAAAATATCGATTTGGATGTGGGTGGAGCTATGAAGGATGAAATTGAAGCATACCGTACGGAGAAGAATGAGTAGTGTTAGAGCATTATCGTCTCTATATTATAGGCCTAACAGTAGGGCGATTCTGAACCCCTTTGACGCCACTAAAAAAGATTACTTGTTTAACCACCTTGCAAATATCTAACTCTCCACCCTAGTATTTTCCCAGCAAAATGTCGTATAGTGAGCCTCTTGGTTCACTTCCTGCGGATTATTTTCTGGAAATTCGATTTAGTTTGATTTCAAGAAAAATTTATCAAGCGATTAATTGACCAAGGGTACGTTTCTCGTTTTAATATTTCAATATTATTTAGTTATTAAATTATTTACTTTTACAATTATTTACTTTATCAAATTATTTGCTTTTCAATCTGTATTTAACATGATGAGTTCCACAATGACTGACACGGAAACTGAAAAAATTATATGTAATGGTTTAAGTAACAATCAAGAAAGTATAATCCTGTATTAAATAAATGTTAAGTAAATTTTAAATAATTTTTCAATGATTACTTGAACAATTTTAGCTTTATATCGTATTTTTTAATTGTCTATCTCTGGTGAATGACGCTGCCTAAACGGAAAGTCATTCTCTGATGTAATTTCAGAGTTTATTGTCTGTAGTAATTTTTCCCGGTTTCTGACATTCTCGTCTAAAGTATCCCCCCCCCCACAGTAATTATTCAAATTATTTATAGCTGTATAAAAAGACATCTTAAAAAAAATTTTTGTTTATTGTTATTTCGTTTGTGATTTTTAAAGCTAAAATGCATGGAGATAAACATTCAATGTATTAGAAAAGATCGTTGATAGTTTTATTTTATAACTCAAAAAATTTTAAATAAATTGACATTATTGACCGTTTGACATTAGAAGAAATATTTTTAAAAAAATGTTTGGTTAGGAAATTCAGAAATTCGTTATTATATGAAAGATTTTCTTTTCAGAACATCAAAAAAAAAAAAAAAAAAAAAAAAAAAAAGTAATTAAAGTATTTTGGTTGTTACAAATTAGCTATATTTCTAACATTTTAATTATACCGCTTGGGCTTTTTCATATAATTTCTTGAAATTTTCCAATGAATTATTTAAATATACTTGCATTTTGTCAGCACAAAAATTTATGAGTTCATATGATTTATTTTGATTTGTAATTTAATGTGTGCTTTGACATTTTTTTTTTTTTTTTTTTTTTTTTTTTTTTTTTTTGTGTATGCATCAGAAAATAAGCAGTTTAAGATTAAAAACACTTCATTTCACACATAAATTTCAACTATGAAACGAATAAAAAAATAATTACAAATAGTAATCATGAAGTATTCTATTTTATATTATTGTTTATGTAAGTACAGTTTTTAAAAATTGTTTTTATTACTTTACTTTGATAAAATCTTTTTTAAAAACCGTTAAACGTCTTCTTTGTTATTATTATTTTTTTTTTTAATTTGACTGAAATTATTTTATGTATTTAAGAATAAAAATGATACTCTAAGTATATCAGAAAGAATGTAATTTAAAAAAAAAATTGAATAGACAATGCGGGATTCCCCTCCCCCCCCCCCTTCTCATTCGATGAAATCAAGAAACACTTTAGAGGAGAATGCCTAAAATTAGGAGATATTACGATAGACAAATCACTGGAAATAAATTTGAACATTTTAATCATAATTAAAGACTATAAGAATACTCAGAAACTTACCTTTGTTGAATAATAACAATTCTTCTTAATATAATAATACTGATGATACTAATAATAATACTGATGAATAATAATATCACTTAATAATCTTTTCTTCGAATTCTATGCATGTAAATAAGATGCGATTCACGTCATTCGGCTGCTCATATAAGACAGCCGATTCATTTACTAAGATTTGTTGGCCGCATACCTACTTCATCTTTTTTAATTTATTATACTTTTTAACTATTTGGAAAAGAGTTGTTTCATCGATAGAGATCTGGGAAATCTGAAGTATATCTAAATCTTTTTATTGGTTGAATTCCGCAACTTAAATTATTTTATTCGTTTTCTGATTGGTCCAAGTTTAATGTCAAAAAATGGAACACTTCTGTTGCCACGATAACAAAAAGAGTATTAAAAGCACTTAATAATAATAATAATTTGAAAAACAAAATTGTGATGAAGATTTCAAGCAAATTTAATTTAAAAATGCATTTTTTCTCTCTAGGCAACGGTGCATAAATGTAAAATGTGCGATGTTTAGAAGTTTAAAAATTTGCAGTTCCGAAAATTGTAAAACTGAAATTTCATTTAAAATTTGTTTAGGATGGGACCAGAAATATTAACGTTTAATGAGGTATGTTATATGAGGCGTTCAGGAGTCAGTCTGATTAACTCCAGCCAATAAAAATGCACATTTTAAACAGTTAAAATTGTATATCTATAAACTACTATTTATTTATTTCTTTACTCATTTTTAATCATTGGTTTTTGAATATTAATGTTTATTGCATGGCTTGTGTAATATATGACTCGTTATGATCATCATAAAAATGACGTTTATCATTATAAATAATTTAAATATAGAATTTATTTGCAAGTCTTTAAAATTTTAGTCTTTGAAAATATCATTTTCCAAATAGTCGTTGTAAATTGTCGATTTACATTTTCATTATATTATTTTTTAATTTTTTATACTTTGAAAATTCTAAACGTTACTTTCAAAATGAGAGTATACCCTTCAAAGTTAGGCAGGATTTTCTGCCATTTTGGAAAAAATATATGGTAGACACGTTTTTTTCACCAATTAGAGTCCACGTCGCATTCATTTGCCATAAGAAGGAATTTAAAATTCGCCAAGAGTAAATTTAGTTTATTTCAAACATTACATTGTTATATTATCGGTTTATAAAAGTTACGCTACAAATTTTATTTTATATATCCTAAAGAACTATAAACTAATCTTAAGGCCCCTCACTAGGCACAGAAAAAGACCGGGATGATAATGTAAAGTCTATGGGGGCGTTCTTTTCAAATATTTCGCCCAAATTTTAATATTTTTACATGATTTTTTTGCACAAGATAGCTGAGGACGATCCATTGCCGGCCTTGTTTTTATTTTTTCAGATTTTTTTTTCATTACTTTACCTTTCGAAATCGGTTCTGAAATTAAAACTATCATAATATAAAAAATATGCAAGTAAAATCAAAAATGTAAAAACGGTTGTAGATCGTCCTCAACTATCCTATGCAAAAGAAAAAAAAAACATGTAAAAATATTAAAACTTGAACGAGACATTTGAAAAGAACGCTGCCATTACTTTACATTATCATCCGGGTATTTTTCTGTGCCTACACTGTAAAAAAAAAATTCAAGAGCTTACTAAAATTTTTTTAGTAATTTTGTATTCCACAGATTTTTTTAGAAACCATTACAATCTTTTTTTTTTGCAAGTGAAAAAAACATTCCTTCAGTGGCGTAGCTAAGGGGGGGCGTCCGCCCCGGGCGCCGAGGCCTAGGGGCGCCAAATTGAAAGAAATTGTTATATATCTATATTGGGGTGGGGGCGCAAAATTTCTTGCTGGCCCCGGGCGCCAAAAAACATAGCTACGCCACTGCATTCCTTTTGTAAATTGAACAAAAGAATTTTTTGTATAACTAACTTAAAACTTTTTAGTATGAGCCACCAAGCAAATTTTAGTAATAGCTCCAAAATTATTTTTATTAACCAGTACGTGTGCCCGAAGGGCAGGAGCTGCCTTCGAGCTGCATCCATTTTGTAAAAAGACAGACTTCTGAAACGGAAGATTTTTGGCTAATCGCAATAGAAGCAAGCACCAAACATTGCTACCTGCTGCAACAGGGTTTTCATAATCCCTTTATTTAACGAGTACTTACACTTCATACATTCGGTGCGTATTTATTGGTGGCCAGCATCGAACCCGGGACCTTTCAGCCTGGAGTTCGGTGCTATGACCACAAGGCTATTACGGCCACACCAAGTGAGTTTTAATAATAGCTATTAAAAATATAAAACTATTAACTATTCGTTGCTAGCTTTTTTCTAGTAATTCTTACAGATTTTCTTGTAACCGAGTAAGATTATTAAAAATTTTTTAGTAATTGCATGGATCACGAAAATTTTTTTAGTAGATCGACCCTTTTTTTGGAACAGATGCAGTATCTTCCCGCGGGCCGCCATTTTGTTTCCCTATTACTTCTCTTAAATTGTTGTTATTATTATTATTATTTTGCAATTATTTTTTTCAGGAAACATAAAATAAATATTTTTATGGCATATGCATACTAAAATAAGCATTTTCACTTTGCTTGAATGTTTTACAAAATAAATTAATAAGATTTTTACTACTAAAAATTTGCTCTTTCAATCCTTTAGTTTCTACAGTAGATTGTCTTGTTTCATTTCATGTAGTTTTTTGAAATGTATGATTCAATCATTAAATAATCATTTCAGTTGCATCTTGTAGTTTAAGATTAAATAACCATGTTTGAGAAATAACAGGGAAACAAAATGGCGGCTTTCGGGAAGATACTGCATCTAAGCCCTCTTTTTTTACAGTGTAGTGTGCCTTAACGATTTGGAATTATTATAAAATGTATCACAACTATCATTTTGGCAGACAAACAATCTCTGGGGGACCTTAAGCGGTATTTACGCAAGGAAATCCAATGTTCAAAGGAAAGTATTTTAGTATAACAGGTTCTTGTCAGTTTCTATAAGTATTTTTTGGAGCTATTTTTCTTTGTTTCTCTTTCTGTTTTTTAATGTTTTAATCAATTTAGTCTTTAAATAAAGTGAATATTAACACTATTAAAAGGTTTCATCTGTATTTTTTATTTGACTCGTATAATCTTAAAATATACATTTTATTATTATTATTAACATTAACATCGATTAATTTCTCCACTCATTAATTTTAGCCTGAATTAATAATGGAACATTTGTCATTAACCCGTTCGCGACGGCGCGCGCTTTCAGATGAGCGCATCTGAGGACGGAGCGGGAAAATTTGATTTCACTTTCAGGGCCGAAGGATTTTGCGCAGCTAAGCCTAACTCTTGTAAAGTTACTTTAAAAAATTATAAAAAATTGGTTTTTCATGGAATCTTTTGAAATGTACATACATGAAAAAGATTGATATTATATATATTCAGGCAATAAATTGTGGTATTCTCTCCAATATTTTAGTATAAAAATGACTTTTTAAAGACATATAATGCATATTTTAACCACATTTTCATGTTAAAAAACAATATAATATGATAACAAAAGACTTACGTGCCTCTACTATAGCAATATATGAAATATTTAACTCAAATAAAGTTCAATTTTTTCAAAAGAAATAATACGTTTGTTTCTAAATAATTTAACCAAAATAAGTATTTTTATAAAGCTGATTTATTCACAAACAAATATAATTAAATAAACTTTCAAGCAGCTTGTGCATGCTTCTTGTTAATATTAATTATACAGATATACATAAAAAATAGTTTGAAAATGTTTAATTTTAAATATTTTTGAAAATTCAAAAAAGTTTATTTACATGTATAGTCAATTATAACATGCATTTTAAATAAAAAAGTATCTAATAATACTAAGTAAAATATAATTATACTTTTAAATATACATTTCTAAAGTGTTATTAAATGTTAAAAATATTTTTGAAAAAAAAATGTAGTAATGGATAATAAAAGAAATATAAAAAAAGAATACTTGATAATGATGAGTAAACTTTAATAATTTAAAATACATTCATCAAAGAAAAGTTGATGATAAAATCTCTTTATTTATATCTTACGTATAAAAAATATTTAAAAACATAAATAAATGTATGGAATTAAATGCATTGGATAATAACTAATAATAATTAATGAAACTGGATTATAAATTCAAAAAAGATGACCACAAATCGCATCGATTATACAAGTATTTTTATAAATGGAAATAAGTAAATATGTATGGATAATTAAAAAAATCAAATAAATGTATTCAATTATTTTTGGAAAAAACACAGTATTAATTTAAAATGTGCACTTATTAATAAAAATAGCAATTTAGAATTAAATTATGTTATAATCGCTAACTCTCAGAAGTACTACTTTAAGAAGATTAAATAGTTTTCAAAATCACTTTTTCATTATTTGTCAAACATCTACGTTTTCTGACATTTTGATGAATTTGGGAAATATGATACATTCATATAGATAAATTATTTGAAATAAATTCAATTCTAAACAATAAAGAAAATAAATGAAAGTAAAAATCAAAATTAAAACTTAAGTAAAACACAGCAATGTTTTTTCAACTTCGATTCGCTGAAATTATTCTAAGTATTTAAGAAAACATAATCCGACAATCGGTAATTTTTTTTCTTTCTTTCTCTTTTTTTTTTTTTTTTTGTTATTTTCTTTCTTTTTTTCAGAGCAAATTAATTTGCCGCAACAAAATAAAAGTATTCATTGAATCTATCCTTTCATTTTGAAACAACAGACCTCAAATCGCAATAACCACAGCAACTAAAACAAGTTGGAAATTGCACGTGAACGTAGCAAATGAGGTGCGTCCTTACGATAACGAAGTTTTTAAAATATTCAGATCTTGCCGATATAGTAGAGCGGACTCCGGATGCAGTATAGTAGTCGAAATCTGCACATTTCTGTAAATATGCAGGAAGTAATATGCATTACACCTCAGCAACGTATATCTTATTCATAAAATGTGAAATAGTTGAATATAATTAAAACACGCCAATGAGGCATCATATCATGAGGCATCATGTTTATATTTTATCAACTCATTCACACCCCCCCCCCCCTTCTAAGTACTTGTGAAACTTTTGCGATAAATTAAAAAAAAAAAAAAAGTTTTACCACACATGTAAAAGATTAATGATCGAAAAGAGACTGCCTTTCAGAAATTTCAGTCAGAAACGTAAAAAGATAAACTAATCATATTTTCTTTTCACTGCAGTAATAATATTTTGAAAATTAAATAACTTGGATTGAAAATATATATATATATGCTGATTCCACTTGCTTTCTATGTTAGGATGGAATGTATTTTTCTCTAATATAAAGTCAAATACGATTACGATAAACATTTTATACGTTATATTCTTTAAAGTAAAACGTTCCAGACTGACGGCACGAATACTTGTCGCTGGGGATCTGAGTGCCCACAGCGCTGTCGCATATACCGGTCGCGCGGGATGTGAGTGCCAACGGCGCCGTCACGAATACCGGTCGCTCGTCTTGAAGGGGTTAAATGACATTAAGACAAATGTTTTAATTTTTTTGCGAATAATAATAAAAAAAGACATAAAGTGAATACAATAATGTCTCTACATTATCCTTCGATGGTGGTTAACTCTTATCGATTCAATGAGTATACGGACACATAAAGCAATTGTTTCATGGTCTTGCATAATTTTTTTTTTCACTTTCAATCGTAATATTTCTTGTTAATATTTTATGAATGAAATTCTGTGATAAATAACACCTCTAGCCTTTAAAAAAACTGTCTATAAATACAAGTTATTAAAAGTTGTTCTGTAAAGTCAGTTTAGTAACGAAATACAGCGTTTAAAAAAAAAGGTTAATAATAACGGAAATATAAAGTAAATTTTTGTACAAATTGACCCATGATTGCATTATTTTAAATATTAAATAGGAGTGGGGGGATATTCACCAACAGAAATCCTTCTCTTTGATAATCTTGTTTCATGTAACATTAAAGGGAAAAACTTAATTTGGTGCTGCCATCTATGAGCAATTTTTTAATAGAAATGACTGATTCTTTTATTGTAGAGTTATTTTAACTTTTGACTGAAAATCATTCCCATTGCAAATTGAGAAAGATTATCTTCACCTTATTCTATCCTAAAAGGCAAATCTTAAATTCTAAAATAACAATATTTTGATGGGCCCTGTGCCGTGTTTTTTTATTTATTTTTTTTAACCTCAAAAATTATGTTTGCACGTTGTTAAATAAAAGCAAGTAAGAAAAATCATGTGTTAATCATAGATTATGAAACACTTTCCAACATTTCCTGAAATCTTTAGCTAAACTTTTTTATTTAGGGAAAAAAGATGCTACTAATACCCTTATTACATACCAGTATTATATTAAAATTTAGTTCAAAGAAAAAAATTCTTAAAACTGTTTAAATCACATTTCCAGAAATTATCATTTATGTGTGACCATGTAGCTAATTTTTTTCGTGACCCTGTATATCATTTTATCTATATTCTATAAACATTTCTTAGTAAACTGAAAGCAGTTCAACATAAAAATGCATAGCTTATTTAAAAACTACCTTTAAGTTAATTACCATCACATTCAGTAATCTTTATGAGTTCTTTTGTGTAACCCTGTATATCAACTATAACATTTATACACACCATATAATTTGCCATATAATTTAATAAAACTTAAAAACGCATATCATATTTGAAAATGTATTTCATTCATCCATTAGATATCATCGATAATATACAGTACTTCGGATAAGAATATAAGATTTGAAATATTTTGTGTGTCCTGTAAATGCTACGCACTTCATATTATGCGTTAAATATTAAGTCTCAGTGCCGTATATCAATTTTATGATACTTGAAATCGTTTAACATAATTAAAATATGACGCAAACAATTGCCCCCTTTATTATCGTGTAATGGAATACTTTTGAGTGGCCCTGTAAATGAAAAGTAACTATTATTTTTACTGCCTACTTTACAAAATGCATATTTTAGTGCACTTTGTGAATTCAAGCAAATTTGAATATGTTTGATTGGGTGTAACACCTTTAAAATTCATTTGAAACGATTTTTTCCCATAGGCCGTAATGTATCGGAAAACTTTTGATTATCCCTGTAAATAAACTAATCATAGTAGAAACTTCATTTTCAATAGGCTTCTTGCTAGGGTAAACATTAATAACACATAAAAATTTCACAGCTATCCGAGTATATTTACGGGAGTTAGAGCGTGGCCAGATGGCCAGACAAACCGAATGCATAAACACTTTTCAACTTTGTTGGAAAGTGTTAAAAAAGATCACATACCACACGTACTAAAATAATAAAACAAAATAAAAAGTATAAATATTGAATCTGAATAAACCATGACATGATTTCAGAAGAAACCAAGTAAAAAACTTTAATAATACAAAATTCAAATTTGCCGTACAATGGTAATCATGTTAAATATTTGTTATCATGATTTGTATTTTCTTACCGAAAATGCAACTAAAATATATATGGTGAAAATTGAGATAAAAAAAGAAATCTACGAATCGAATAGTTCGAAATTTTGCTGAACAGAGCTCCGGTAGAAATTTATTTGAGCTCTACAGTTTTTAAACAATAAGAAAGATATTTGAATCTAATCGAGGATCATTCATAATATAATAAAATTACAATTTTATTTTTCCTCTATACCGAAAACAGGAGAATGCTTACCATTACTCGTTTTATACTACATATTTTTTTAATATAAAAACAATGAACACCATTATATTTTATAAAAGGTTTAATACATCTTTTATACTATGACAGATTTCATTTCGAATTTCGTGATGCTAAAATATTTTATACGATTTCCACTCGAATATCAGTATTACGCAGAGATGGGCAGTATCGAAAATACATGTATTTGAAATACATTTTCAAAATACATTTGTATTTTGTATTTTGTATTTTAACCTGACTAAACGAAAGTATTTTGGTAATGTATTTTGAAATGATTTTTTCAAGTATTTTGTATTTTCAAAATACATTTCAAACTCAAAATACATTTCTGTAGATTGGCAGCTGCTTCGTTAAAACCGGATGTAAGAGTCACAAAAGCATAATACGAGCTTGTCTGTTTTGTTTTCTCTCATAGGGTTAATTTCTGTAAATTAATACAAACATACTTTTCAACTACTTATACGATAAGGATTAGAATGAATGCTTCAGTTTTACATAGTCATTTTTGCTGAACTGTTACAATTCTAAAGTTCTAGGTTTTATCATCATAACGTTTCTGAGAGGACGACCAAAAACTATTGTGTGACAAACAGGAAGAATTTAGTTTTTTGCTGTTTTAGTGCTTTTAAAAGAACCATAGAAAGAAACGTAATGTAGTAATAGAAAGAAATTTAATGTAATGTTTGCTTCGAGAAAGAATGGCTAAAATTTTTCCAGCTCCAAATGATAATGTATCAAACAAATTATTGAATTGCAACCGAATACGTTACGCTATATTATATGGAGAAAATTAAAAAAATAATTTCTGTTGATAATAACAGCAGTTGTTAAGGCAGCATGACAAATGTGTAAAACAAAATCTATCATTATAAGTGGAAATTTTGAAGCAATAATCAATTTTAAAACACATTCAATGGTAAGATTTTAAATTTTATACCCTTATACACAGATCGAAACATTATTTTTCTAGTGTCTCTATATCTATTTTATCAAAGTTCGGATAAATTTTAAGTCGCCGTGATATTTATTTGAGAGCGAATTTTATTATTTAAGTAGTTTTATTTAATATACAGTTCAGATTTTTATTAATTGTATTTACGATTGAGCAGGGATGTAGTGGAAAGTACACGGTGGTATACGCCGACCTTCTGGATTTTTTAAAGGAACACCGCATGTTCTCTATTTCTCAAGAAAGCTATATTATAAACACTCTAGGGTATACCCTCTGCCCTGAATGTATATCCTCTGCTCAGAGCGTACGTTCTCTGTTATTTTTGCGACTACATCCCTGCGATTGAGTATATCAAATATTGGATTTTTGATTATACACCTGTCCTTACTTGAGATGTATGTTTATCAAGCGTGACTTCACAATTAAATTTTTTTTGACTCATTTTATGTTCCATTTTATACTGTTTAAAATAAAATAGTACAATGATAATATAAATTGGTGTCGAACCAAAACGAAAATTGCTGTGCGAAACCGAATTTTGATTCTGTTTTGAGTTTCATTTGTAATCAAAAGTTTTACAGATGAAAGTTTTAATATCAATGAGAATGTTAATTTGGTTAATTACAAAATATTTATGAAGAAGAATATAATAATTAGAAGAATATTTATCAATATGCGGGCATGTGCATATATTTGTTTAGACTAAAATTTAGAAAAGATTAATGAAACATTATTTTCTACATTTTTATAAGCATAGAAATATATATATTATTAATTGTGTAGTTATTTATGTTTCCTGAGTATCTCGTGATTATTTATGTATCAACCGTTATGAATGTTCATTGTACAGAGATTTTCAAAATGTTTAACATTTAACTTGAAAATAAATCAAAAACAAATATCAATAAATGATTCTTCCAGAGAATAGCAGTGCATTCATGTAATCTCAGGAGTCTTACTTTTTATCTGATCATGCATTTTCCATATTTAGTTGGAGGTTACGCTCAATGGTTTCATGTTGTGTTGGCACTCCGTAAGCACCGCGATGTCATGTCATAGCAACATGTCACATTAATTTTTTGTTCTAAGTCTCTATAAAACATAAATGCATAGTATTTATAATATAGACAGATTAATATATCTTCTATTTAAAATATTTTTTTTTAATATTCTACATTGAAATTATATTTTATTTTTTTTAATGTTTAATTTTTATTTTTTTCATTTATTCCGCGCAAGATTGTAGCAGTCGTATTGAATCAAGGGTCTCCAAAAATATTGATAATGATATAAAACAAAAGTTGAACTTATATTTAATTCGAAAGCAATTTATTTATTTATTAAAATTTTAAAATAAAAAAACCTTTTTTATTGAAAAATTGCCAATTTAAAATAATCAATGCAATTATATACTAAATTTGAGATATATATATATTATTCTTTAATTTAAAGTGAAGATATTTACCAAATTTGATGCAAATTACGTTATTAGATTTTGAGAAATGTTGTGCGCAATCAAAGAATAATTTAAAAAATTTTATCAAATTTGAATATAAAAGAAATAAAATAAAATTTCGGTATACAATATTTAAAAACATATTTTAAATAGAAGATATATTAAATTGTCTATATTAAAAATTTTAGCATTTATGTTTCATAGGGAAAAAAATTCTGAGAAAAAAAAAATCAAATGTAACATGTTGCTGAATTGCACCACCAGGTAAAAGATAAAAGTCTTGATCCCTTAAATAAAAACAGCAATTTTTAATTTGCAGTCATTATTACAAATATCGGATGCTTATGTTTAAATTCATTTTTCAATATAAATGATGGAAAAGAATGTTATGCGTACTTAAAGTATTTTTAATGCAATGACTGATCAAGATTGAAGGGTATTTAAAACAGACGGACTGAAAAACCTGCTTTGTCGATCCTTAATTATAAATTCTCCAAAAGGCCCTGCTCGTACAAAAACTTGATTAACCCTTTTAACTTGATCGATCAAATTCCCAGAAAACATGAATTTCTGTGCCGATGTGGTTAAAAATCATCTTGTATGAGAAATTCTGATCAAAAATACTTATTACAGCTTTTATTTTTTATTTATTTATTTTTATTTATTTATTTATTTTTATTTATTTTTAGATGTTTATAGATTTTTTTTTAAGTATTTTGGACTGCGATATTTATTTTTAAAATTAATCTTTATTTTTATGTAAATACAGTCGAGTCTCTCTATAACGAAACTCCATCCACCGAATTTCTCTATTTAACGAATTTTTATAGAAACAGCTAATTTTTTCATGATTACATTAAAAATAATCTCCATATAGTGAAATATATATCTCTATTTAACGAATTTTTTCGAAAATCTTCAATCATAAGTTCACAAATTATTTGTAGAATATTTTTTTTCGTTGATTTCTGGTTTATATTTCATAGCTACATTCATCTACCTTATTCCTCACGTCCAAAGTAAAGCATTGAACAGACCCCCCCCCCCTCCCAAGAAATTATCTTTTTGCATAGTTATACTTGATTTTGTTTTAGCCAAGATGAGCATGCGTTCTTGGAAAAGATTGAAAAATTTGCTTTCTAGTGAGCGATTTGCAACTATCACAAAGCATCCTAAAAGATAAAATTATTCCATTATTGTCTTGAAAATGGTGTTTGTTTCTTGTGTTGGATAGTAAGGCAAGAATAAGGGGGAATTGCAGAAAAGGTCATTTTTCAGCAGGTTTTCATCTACCTAAATTAACTAACATTACTTTTAGAGTTTAGAGAGGTTGTTTATTGTTTGTGGCGACTCGGAGTATTTTTTGTTGTGAGAGATCATTTGAATGAAGAATTGTTACTAAATGTTATCTTTGCTGGTGTTATTTTCCACTGCATTTTCATAAAATCGCCTCTAGTTTAAACATAACTCACTGATAAAGTAATAATTTAAAAAATAATCAATGAGGAAAAAAAAGCGAGTGGCGAAAATGTTTGAGATTCTGAAAAAAATTCCGTTAAATATTTCAAAAACTCAATTAAACACCTCAAAAACAATTCGGTTTCAAAATTTAAACATTAAATGAAATTTTTTTTGCCGATCTTTATTCAACGAATTTTTCTACATAACGAATTTTTTGTCTGAACAATGGATTTCGTTATATAGAGACTCGACTGTATTTTTGTTATAATTAAGGCTGTTCTTAAATTAAATAGGGCAACTTTATGACAGATGTTTTAATTAATTTTTGTTTGAAAATGAATAAAACTAGCTGGTGTTGTTGTTCGGAAATTATCTAATTGCACTCAACTTTCCCTTTTTTGTAAACACAATAGATTTTTCAGAAAATTGTGTCAAAATGGGCGTTTTGAACAGAATTTCCTCGCGGAAGAAGAATAACCACTCAAACTGGGAAGAAAATCGTACTTGTCACGTGATCGAAATCACTTATAACTCAATACATAATTTATGGATCAAAAAATAGAAAATTCAGTTCGATTCAGGTCCTGACTATTGCAGGGGTATGCGAGGCAATTGCCCCGGGTCCCCGAATTTGAGGGGCCCCCTAAGGGCAGCTATAAATTTTCTTAAAGGAGAGTCAAATGCTAAAAACTGGTGAAAAATGTATACATTTTAATTTAAAGTGTTTTTTATTTTGTTGTATTTAATTTTTTCCTTACTGATTTCATAATATTAAA
Source organism: Maratus speculifer (assembly GCA_964019185.1). Taxonomy (NCBI): domain Eukaryota; kingdom Metazoa; phylum Arthropoda; class Arachnida; order Araneae; family Salticidae; genus Maratus; species Maratus speculifer. The sequence continues at coordinate 741,889 of CAXHSM010000010.1, forward strand.
AAAAATACATATATTTCATTAAAATTTCCTTAAAATATTACTAATCTCACATTTTTCCTATCTGTTACTTTCCGTTAAAAAAAAATGTCAAAGTAGGAAATTTTATATCAAAGTACTTTTATATAATGAGGAATGCAATTAGAACATAACAAGCAAAAACATTGAAATCTGCTGCTATTATTATTAAATATTAACCACGTGCTACTTTTCCATGTGATGGAATTGTCCAAATGCATGCAATAATGTTTGAAATAACTGTATTTGCGTATTAAAAGCTTACATTTATCTTCATATTCCTATAAGCGAAAAAACAATTGTATTCTATATTTTATTAAAGTTACCTTTCTTGCGCTATTCTATACATAGATATAAATAAATAATACTTGGTATGAAATTTATGTTTTGCATACAATAACTGTGAAGTTAAGTTTTAATCACGTCTGCATAATTCACGAAAATTTTCCAAAGATGGAAGGGAGCCCCTCCCCCCCCCTACTGTCAAAGTCGGGTCCTGGTTCAATTCCAATTTGCTTCCATAGTCAAGCCTTCCAATTTTATATCTTTCCGTCAAAAAATGAATTTGTAAATATGTCAGAACGTTTTGCCCTTGTTAAGCAGAACAGTTGAGAGCAGTCCTAATATCATTTTATGCCTTGGGAACTCAAAAATCGAAAAAATGCTATACAGTAAAAGTTTCTAAGACAGATTCGCACAGGATAGCGGAAAATATATTGTATAGACAGGTTTACTTCTTAGCAGGAACATAGTTTACTCTAAATGTATCATTCTTTTTTCTTGTTATTAAATTTATTTTGCATGAATCAACACATTTCCCATTTAAGACAGGATTTATAGACAGATTCATTTTCACAGTATCTTTTGCTGTGTTTCATTTTTATTACCCATAAATATATTTACTATTAATCCAAAAAAAATAACATTTTTTAAATTATAGCAATTTAAAAATGCATACATTTTTTGGAGAAAAAAATTGTTGGGTCGGGCCAGATTTTAGTGATTTTTCCCATAGGTCGGCCGAGACGAGATGAGCCAATGACTTCCATACGGGCTGGATCGGGACCTATACTAAAATTTTTGACTAGTGCAACTAGTATAACTACTGCTCTAGGAAGAATTCACTCCAAACCTCTAGTCTTATACACATTTTTTTTTTAATTTTTCAAATGTATTTTGTATTTTAAATGTATTTTGAAAATACATGTATTTTGTATTTGGAACTTTTTCTATTCGAAAAGTATTTTGTATTTTGTATTTTAGGTTCTAAAACTAATGTATTTTGTATTTTGTATCGAAAATGATTTTTCGATGTATTTTGCCCAACTCTGGTATTACGAAAAATTCTGCAGTCGATTATTTTATTATTAAACATCTGTATTTGAATTTTTTTTTCTTAATTTTCTTTAGTATTTACTTTGTTGTTCAGGTCCACAGTGTAACGGTAGAAAAACATCAATACACCTTTTAAACGAAAACTTCCACAGACTGGGATTTCTCAAGCTGATGCCGCGAACCATTAAGCTAGCACCATGTACGTGTAGAATGAATAGCTTTATTTAATTATGGAAAGTTTATGATTACATACATGAAAACTATCTTCTCGAATTTCTAGTTCCAAAATATTTCAGTCTAAAAGCTTGAAAACTTGTACTTTGGAAATAATAGTCATTTAAGAATGTTGATAATAGAATGGCAGCACCAAATTAATGCTAATGCTTCATAGAAAAATAATACACTAAGAGTTTATTAAACAGAATAATTTCTTATTTTATTCTTTCTACTTCTGCTGTTTAATATTTAAAACATTCTCAAAATATGTCATGTTCTAAATTTAATTTTTAATTTTAGTAAAATTTTTTTTTTTTTCTGAATGTCTGTTGTCGCGTCGGCTGGTTCAGTGGATTTAAAACACAAATTTAATTTAGGCGATTCATATTCAATAACTTCAAACGGGTATCTTCTTACTTCTTTTTAATTGGAAGAAAATACTTTACATCTTCTATACACATTATACATACTGTACACTTTCTTATTTACACATATGTTACAAATATTTACATGAAATTCGATATATTTTAGAATTATTCTTCTATCAAGACTGTCATGACACCATCGCGTATTAATTCTTTTTTCTCTCTGAAAAACATAAACAAACAAAAATATCTTGAGCCCAGGGGAGGGTTGCCACGCGTACCTAAGATCAGGATTCATCGCCCTTTTGGCGTTAAAACATGATTCCCCACACACTCCCCACCTGGACTCATGAGAGTACATAATGATAAATCAATAAAACTAAATTCTTACAATAAACATTAATTTAAATCATAACTCAAATAATAAAACAGAAAAAAATTTCAATCTTCAGATGCTGACATATAAAGTATTAAACAATAAAATAATATCATGAATAATATAAATAAAAAATGACACTTCAATAACATGTAGCTACATGAACCTATCTGGCCAGATATTTACCTGAATAAAATAAACTAAATATATATACATAATATAAACAAATTAAATACTATAATTAATATCTCAATAATCCTTTCAATTTGAAATAAAGCATAATTATACAAAATGAAACCTTTTTTCTAAATGGATAAATTAACAATTGCAAATTACACATAAAAAAAGATATTTCAACTATGAATTTATAATAAGAAATAAATCACATTTATATATTCAAACAATAGTAGAAAAAAAAGTAATTAATTTTAATTTCAAATACTGAAATCAATTAACATTCAACATCTAGTTCAAAAGGATACAACAGTTGTACTGGTTTTCTTAGCAGTCCATGAGCAGTCTTTACCATGCAAGCTCGAATAAGCTGATCTCTGCCAAGAATCACTTCTTGAATTACTCCTAAGTCCCACAACAGTTTAGATTTAGCATTACCGTCCACTAAGACAACATCTCCAATCTTTAGATTTTTGTGTCTCTCAGGAGTTTTAAATTGATGGATCGATCTTAAGTTCAGTAAGTATTGTTCCTTCCATTTGGTCCAAAGCTGTTTCAATAAGGTAGTTTGGTATCTTTTTCTCCTTAATAATGTCTCTCGGGTAGAGATTTTATTCTCTAATTCGGCAAAATGTAGTGGAAAACTAATATTTTCTCTTCCGAGCTGAAGAAAGTGAGCCGGTGTAAGTGGCTCTGGCTCACCGAAATCACTTGTTGTATACGTAAGAGGTCTCATGTTTATTACGGCTTCTATTTCTGCCAAAATTGTAGCCAATTCTTCAAATGTGATGAGAGCTCTTCCCAAAATTTTTCTTAGGGGTTCTTTTACACTTTTTACGAGTCTCTCGTAAAATCCTCCCCACCATGGGGCACGCTCGATGATAAATTTCCATATAATGCCTTTGTTTGATATGAAGTCTTGAAGTTCTTGATCTTTAATGATTTTTTCAAATTGTTGTAGTTCTTTGTCGGCAGCTTTAAAACTTAATGCATTATCAGAAAAAATAATTTTACAGTTTCCGCGTCTTGAAATAAATCTACGAAAACTCAACATAAAGGACCTTGTAGTCATATCCCTGACTGCTTCCAAATGTATTGCTCTTGTTGCGGCGCAGGTGAACAGTACAATGTAGGATTTTGACGTCTCTTTACTATCTGTTTTAATGATTATTGGGCCGGCAAAATCCAATCCTATAACGGTAAACGCAGGGGATTGTGAGATCCTTTCTTTCGGAAGTTGCCCTGTTAGCTGGTCAGCTGCCCTTGCATTGTATCTTCTACAAATTAGACATTTTCTTAGATTTTTTCTGATAGATTGTCTTCCTTGTGGAATCCAAAATTTCTTCCGGATTTGTGCAAGCGTTAAAGAAACTCCACTATGCAGCAAATTTCTGTGTTCTTGCATTATTAGCAATTCTGTTAATTTTTCATTCTTCGGCAATATGATTGGGTTGGTCTCATTCGAATCAAAGGAGCCTTCATTAAGTCTGGTTTTTATTCGTAAAATTTTATTTTCATCCAAATATGGACACAGGGAATAAATTCGTGATGTTTTCTTAACAGAATTTCCTTTTTCTAATGACTCAATTTCTTCCTTATAATTCTTCATTTGTACTTCTTTGATTAATAATTCTTCAGCTTCTTTCAATTCTTCAGCAGATAATGTATCTTTACGCTTGATTGAATTTCTTAAATTGAAAATAAATCTTCTAACTCTTGCCAATGTTCTAACTGCCTTCAAGAAGGAACTGAAGCGCTCAATTTCTATAAGTAGCTTCTGTTGTTCTGATGAACAAACATTTTGGAAAACCACATTTCTTTTAGCTTCTAGTTGTTTCATATCTTCATCTATTTCTCTGTCTTCTTTGGGCCATAATTTTGAATCCTTAACTAACCATGGAGGCCCTGACCACCACAGGTCATCTTTTTCGAGGTCCAGAAGGGATAGTCCTCTTGTGAGTCGATCAGCAGGATTTGAGCTACCGGGACAATGTCGCCAGTTCTTTGGATCTGTTAAACTTTGTATTTCTGATGTTCGGTTGCTTACAAATGGCTTCCAAGTACTAGATGAACTCTTGATCCAGTGAAGCACGATATTTGAATCGCTCCAATAATATACTCTGTCTTCACTTATCTTGAGAACAGACATTACCCGCTTTCCAAGTCTAGCTCCAATCAGAGCACCCATCAGTTCGAGGCGGGGCAAGGTTAACTTCTTTATGGGAGCTAGTCTGCTTTTTGACGTAACAAAACTTGTCTTTATACTATTATTGTTGTTATATCTCAGATATATATAACACTTCCATAGGCCTTAATACTTGCATCACTAAAACAGTGAATTTCTACATTGTCGTATTTGTCTATTTCCTGAAAATAATATCTTGGAATTTTTATTTTACTAAGATGTGGAATCTGTGCACACCAGTTATCCCATTTTTTCTCTAAATGTTCCGGCAAATTTTGATCCCAATCGATACCATGTTCCCATAATGATTGAAAAATCATTTTAATTAAAATCGTAAATGGTGATAAAAACCCAACTGGGTCAAAAATTCTTCCAGCTGCTCGAATTATGGTTCTTTTGGTCTTATCTTGACAATGGACAAATTCTAACAGACTTTGATTATCTAATCTAAAAATGTCTTCTTCAGTGTCCCATATTAACCCTAAAATTTTAAATGGGGTTGTCTCAGTTGATGTATCAGCGCAAACATTCATACCTAAAGATTTTAAATTTTCCTTTAAAATGGTAGAATTACTTTGCCATTTACGTAAAAACATATTTGCTTGTTGAAAAATAGTTAACGATTCCTTTGAAATTTTTAAAGCTTCATTAACCGTATGTGCTCCTAACAATAAATCGTCCACATACACGGAAGAGTCAATTTTAGAGCAAGTTTCCGGATATAAAGTTGCATACCTCTTCAAATGATGTTTAATTACAGCTCCTAACAGAAATGGACTCGAGGTGACGCCAAATAATACACGACACATTTTCATGATTATAAAGTTAATTGCGGAATTTTTATCTTGAGGGAGTTCTTCGATCCACAGGAAACGGGTCATATCTCTATCACTTTCAGCAAGACTTATCTGTAAGAAAGCCTTTTCAATGTCTGCCACTACGGCAATTTTATTGCTTCGAAATTGCAAAATTAAATCAAATAAATCTGAGTTCAAATTGGGACCTGGGAAGAGTACATCATTTAGAGAAGGTTCAGAAGGAGCATGAGATGAGGCATCAAAAACAATGCGTAATTTGATTGTTTGTTTATCCCTTCGAATTACAGGGTGGTGGGGTAAATAATAGGTCAAATTACCATTCGGTGAGTTTATTTCTTGCGGTTCAACAATTTCTACTATTCCTAAAGCCTTATATTCATCAATAATTTCTTTATATTCCTTAAATAATGCAGGATTATTTACAAATCGTTTAATTAAACTATTAAATCTCTTTTTGGCAACATCATAATTATTCGGAAGATCAACCTTGTCATATTTCATAGGTAATTTAACTTCGTACCTATTGTTCTTAAACTGAATAGAATTTTCAAATTGTTCTAATATTTGTTTATCGCATAAATCCTTATTTGTATTATCTTCCTGAATCCCTAACCCTTCTATAGTCCAAAATTTTTCAAGTTGAATTGACATTTTATCATCTTCATTATTATCCCAAATAGATATATACATTGCACCCACTAAATTATTTTCATAAACTTCATCTGAGAACTTCCCATGAAGTGTCCAACCTAGTTTAGTTTCATTCAAAACAAGAGTTGGTGAAATACGTTTATATTTTCCTGTCATAATTGACCAATAGTAGTCGCTACCAATCAACAAATCTATTTTATTCTCTCCATCATTTAATTCATTTGAAACATCTGACAACTGTATACCCATTTCTTTTATTTTTTCATTTAACTCTGAACTTGGGGCGCGTATTATATCTGAACAAATTTTCTCTGTTTCTAATGCTTCCAGAGAAATTACATTGTCAGAAAATTTATCCTTCAAGAAAATCTTAACTCTGTTATGATTATTAACAATAGGTTTCGTACCAGCAAATGTATGGATTTTTAATGATTCCTGTCCTGTCACCTCTAAATTTAAATGCTTCGACAAATTCTTTCCGACAAACGTACGCTGCGACGCACTGTCTAGCAAGATACGAACATTAATATTTTTATCTTTCCCAATCATTGTTCCCTTTAAAGTTTGAAAATAAACATATTCATCTGGCTTACAACAAAGTGAAGAAACAGTTATTTTTTCATACTGCGTATTTTGCTTTCCCCCTATTTCATCCCCTTCAGTTGAAACAAGGTCAATTTTATTTTCCTTTGATGATCTTTCTTTTACTTTTTTATTACAAAGAGAATTTTGATGAGCTTTTGAATTACAAAGAGTGCAACGAATATTAGAATTTTTACAAAATTTACTCTTATGAAATCGTTTGTAGCATCGAAAGCATTTCGCTTGTTTCGATAAAGATTGTTTTCTTTCTTCAAAATTTAAGTTACACAAATTTGCTTCATGTTTCTGAGAACAAAAAGGACAAAGATTTTCTGTAATTGTATTTAATGTAAATGCTGAAGGATTTCTATTTTTTGCTTGAAGAAAATGTTTAGAAGGATTTTTTTAAATTTATTTTCATGAGATTTAATCTCAAAACTGACAGATGTAACATTAACAACCTTTTCCCGCGCTTCGATTTCGCGCTTAAGGAACAACAATAAATCATTTACGCAAACATCTTTTTTCTCGCACTGTTCTCTATGAAATTGCAATAAAAGGTCATTAGGTATACATTTATAAATAATAGGTAACAATAAACAACCATATTGGTCTGATTTCACATCCAATGATTCTAAACTTCTTATTTGTATCGCTATTTCATCATACAATTTTCTTAATGAATAAATATCATTTGATCTTCGCACTGCTTCTAAATTTAATAATTTATTTGTGTGCGCAGATATTAAAACTTCTCTTTTTCCAAAACGATCCTTTAATATATTTATTGCCGTTGCGTAATTTTCACCAGTTAATGGAAGCCCGTTAATAGCAGCAGCTGCTGATCCCGAAATCAAAGATTTCAAATAAGTAAATTTTTCTATCTCTTGAAGGGCTTCATTTTCGTGAACAGCGACTTTAAATTGCGGCCAAAATTCTTGGAATTCGCAAATGTCGCCGGTGAATTTGTTTAAAGAAATTCGCGGTAATTTAGTGTTACACTTTAACTGAGTATCTGATATGGGGGGCGTAATTACTTTTGGTTCATTTGTAATATCAGAAGTTTTCTTTAAATTATTCAAAAATCTATTTGCTCTCGATTTACAAGTAATAATCGATTCTTTATATTCTAAACAAGTTTCAATTTCGGTTTCCAAATTAGAAGATTCAATTTCAGATTGTATTAAATCGTCTAGGTTTTCTAGAGAAATCTTATGTTCCAGCAATGTTGCTAAACAATCCTCCACAATTTCCGGTTTCAAATCACTTTCTTTCAAAATTTCATTATCAATTTTTTTAATTAATTTAGTTACTGTGGATCTAATTGATCCGCGTTTAGTAATATTTCTTTTCAAATTTTCACCGGTATTCATTTTGTACAGTACTGTTTCTTCCAAATCATAGCGAGAAGCGCCTCTTCAGGCCGTTTCAATTGTTACAAAAATTCTGTCATAATGACTGAATTGGAAGTAGCCTTCTTTTATTAATAATTAAATATATATATATCATTGCATTGATGAACGCTTGGTAGAAAGTGAGAACAAATAAATTTATTATGCACACACACCCATGCAAATATATATATAGATATTAAGTTTTGCTTAAAGGTTTGAAACCGGAGAAAAAGTATCCATCTCGCTAGTAAACAGAAAGTTCTTAAACATTTAGTTAAAATGGCGTAATGAAATAAAATATGAGGCACAGGAGATTGATAAAATTTCTTATATTACATAAAACTCAGAAAAAGAATGAAAGTCATAAAAACGTTTGCGTAATTTTTACACAAAAATTATTGCAATTGTTACTGTAATTATATAAAAATAAAATTAATTTTACTCCACTTTTTTTTTCTTTTTTTTTTTTGAATAACCATCAGCATTTAATTTTGCAATAACAATAAATTATCCAGATGTGAATTCGTCTCATAATTTGTATTTGTCTTATTGGTAAAAATAACGACAGTAACAATAATTATCTGAATTATCTTATTGCATTTATGAAATTCCCACTTCTCTCCCAGGCACCTTTTCCAACACTTTTCAGTCTAAGGATTAAAATAACACCCATCCTTACTCAATATTAATAATAATAAATGTCCTCGCTCATGCGTAACTATAACAGCTCGAGCTATAATAGTTTTTACACTCAATACTTATTCTGCTCCAAATTTCATTCATTTATGAAACTTTAATTGAATCATGTGAGTTTAATAAGCACAATCAGCAAACACATCCATTGATACAAGACATAAATCGTGTTTCTGAAAGATACGGGTTGTAAGAAAAGGCTCTCGCTGTGTTATTTCATTATTTAGCGAAGTCTGCAATGAAATCGACAAGTTAACCCTTTGCGGCGCAGTTGTTTCTTAGATATACCACTTAGTTTTAATTCCCAAACACCACATTGGCAACGGAATTTTGTTCAAAACAATTACTGTTTATTGAATGCGTGAAATAGAGCGTTTTCTCATTTAAAAATAAAATTGTTTTCGAATTCCGGTATCAGTCATTAATTTCAACACTTAAGCAATGAATTTGCCCTGAATCGCAAAGGGTTAAAAGGAAAAAAAGCTATAGTGAGGTAGCGAGCCCATCTTGTTTTTAGTTTTTAATCGTGCGAGCCGAGGATACCAAAATTGACTCTCTCTTCTGAGGGATCGCTTCTGAAGGTCTCCTGCTCCTGAGGGATCATCTGTACAAGCACGTACATCTAACATCTATTCTGAAAGGTTTAACGAGGAGGACTTACTGCCATTAGAGGCGCTCTCTCGTTGATAAAATTAAAGTCTATTAACCTCTAACTGATGAAAGCACAGATTTTATAAATAACATGTGATTAAAAAATTTTGCTGGTATGAGTAGAATATATTTTAATACTGGTTTTCTATTTTGAAGAAAATCACAAACGCACCGTCGTGAAAAAAAAATAAATAAATAAAAAATAAAATAAAATAAAATAAAATAAACATCCCCTACTAACTCTGCATTCATGTTTTTATTACTAATGGATGTACATAATAATTATGCTATTTTACATCGATGCTTTTATATTCATAGTATATTGATTGCACAGTTGTGGGGAAAAAAAAAACACCCCTATTAACTACTAAAAAAATTATTGTATAATAAAGTAACTGGTACCAAGCGATTGAAAATAAAGTCTATTTTTAAATGATGTATAAAAAATTTGCTTAAGGGAGCATCTACATATTAAAACGAACCCTAACCTTGATTTCTTTTTCAATAGCGGTACACAATTCTGGTAGGATAAATGTACTCTATAAACTTCAATTAGCCTACTAACAAATTTTCGTGCAATTCGTACGGTAAGTTTCCGTGATATTAATTATTATAAAACGAGTGGCGGTATCCAAATTGAAATTCCCTATTTGAGTCTTGTTGACCGAGAAAGCCCTTAATTGACTAACTAGGCGCCACTCAAGCATTCATCGATGATTTCTAGATACAGGGTAGCATAAGAAGTTTCAAAATATCTAGTCATTTCCAAGCCCCTATTTCGCAAGGTTCTGACCTCCAAACTGGTAGACGGTAGGTGCTGGGTTCGAACCCAATCGCGGCTGTCGGCCTAACCGTTCGGAGTTTTCCGTGGTTTTCTTCGAACGTTGAGTGAATACGGGAATACCCTTAGAAAGACCCCCACGGAGGGCATCCCACCCCATAGGGCCTATATCCAATAGTGCAGTTAATTGGCCGACATACAAACAAACAAACAAATCCAAGCCCCTATTATTGCATGGGCAAATCGGGACTTTGCCCATGACCTTCAGTGGTCCCGAGATCCATACATTAAATTAGAAAATATTTACTTTCGTTTTCTAGTTCCAATTCTTCCATATGTTGATGTCATTAAATTCCTCTTAAAAAATATAACGAATTGCTAAAGTTATATAAAAGAGTTTTGTTTGTACTAAGGGGGAAAAAAAGGTGTACTTTTATTAAAGAGGTATTTAATTTAGAATTGACGAAGCTAAGAATTTCCTTCTATTTATAGCCAAGGTGCGAAAATATGTTTATGCAATACATGTTATTGATCGCTAGTTTCTATTTGAATAACGTTGTAGTGATTCGAAAGGGGACCCCTAATTTATCATTGACCAGGGCCCCAATTAGTCATAATCGGAGCCTGGTCACTTCTATTGTAGACGTTCCCTTAAACCACCATTTTGCCGTTTTTTAAGCATAATTTGAAAACTACATGGAAGAATAATTTGAAATTTTGGATTTTCAAAAAGCAGGATTTAATAAATCCAAATCCATCAAAAATTTGCAGTTTGCATTTTTTAAATCTTTCGAATATTAATTTCATAATCCATAAATCATATCATAAAATTTCAAACATTTCAAATTCAATGGATTTATAATTGGGTATTTTAGTAATATTCCTGCATATAAAAAGAAGCACATTAGGAGTATAATTCTTGAACATATTAATAAAAAATATGAACATGTAATTTAACATTAGAAGCACTAAATTTCGATTGTTTATGATTCAAAAATTTATCATTCAAATGACTTGAAATCTGGTATCTAGGCATGGTTTGAATCGAAATATCATTAATAAATTTTAAATATCTCGTTAAAATAAAATATTGCTATTGAAAAAAAAAAAAAAAAGTTTGGGTGTTCTGTATTAATAGCTTCTCCCATAATTTGTTAAAAAGTCATTAAAAGGAGTTTTTTTTTTTTTTTTTTTTTTTTTTTTTTTTTTTTTTTTTTAACGATTGTACAATATTCTATTTTGTTCATAGAATAAATGTTTAGTAATTTTTTCTTTTTCTTTTAACACGGTGATACACAATAAATTCATATGTAATTCGTTATGATTTTATGTGAAAGTTTTAAGGTATTTTATTTATTTATCACAGTTAATTTTTTTTTTTTTTTTTTTTTTTTTTTCACAATATTCTTTATTGTATCTGTAAGTGTATACGAGCTTTTAAAAAATAAGAAATACCCCTACGATACTATAAAACGATAAAAATTACAACATAAATATTGTCCGCACTAATAATTTTTTCCATAAGTAATTGAAATTAGCTCGACAAGATTAATTTTGAATATCTCTTCATTTATTCTTAGCAGGGAGAACTGATGTTTGGTGAATATTGTTAGAATCAGATTTTTAATTAATTGATGAACATCGTATTACTTTCGCAAAATATATATAAATCTGTGTTAATTACCATAATTAAAATCTTCGTCATAATTAATTTATTTCATATTAAAGGGCGGGGTCACGCCGAAATTATTCCTCACGTACTGTGTCCACCCCCCCCCCCCTCTTTCTAACTGAACTGGACATTGCTGTGAAAAAGCGTATGTATTCAATGCATCATTCGAATTCATTTCCGGATGACATTAGTAGTTCCATATATTTATGCATAGTAGTATTTATTGTCGAATAAATATATGATTTGTTCACGATTAAAACCATTTCGTAAAGAACTAGTCGTTGGGGGCCACCGTAATACTTACCCATCATGGATATGTATATAAAAATAAAACATGTGAAACTATTTATACAATGCATTGCAATTCATAAACAAAATTTAAATATTGTTAATATACATAGTAATGCTATATTAAAGAACTGCTGGTGTACCAATTTCGACAAATTATATAAAACGCCAAACTACTCAAGTAGTACCGAACTGCGTAAAAGAAACATCCTTATAACTCCAAAATTAATAATTCTGTTAGCTAACAATTAACTGCGTCGGATTAAGCGTCTCATTTCCAATTAAAATATACTTCTGAATTGAAATTTGAATGAAATACAGGGTCATGAAAAATCGAAGAATGTGGAAAACAAGATTACAAATATCTCGGCAACTAATAATTCGATCGACTTCGTTCTATATGCAAAATGTGTGTTATTTTATTGCCTTTTACGTCCATTCCTTAGAACGAAAAAATTCGAAAATTTTTATATACCTTTCATCAGAACGAATTTTTCGAGAGTCCGAAAAAAATAGTTCCGGATAATCGAGGTTGCTGATATTAAATAGGGTTCGTCCCATTCTTACATACTAACTACATACAAAATTTCAAGTCTCTATCTCAATTTGTTCGGGAGATAGAGCGTTTACAGACAGACACTGACAGACAGACAGGCGGACAGACGGACGGCAAAATTTTTTTTCTAAAAATATGTTTTTCGGAAACTCCACTATCTGAAACGTGTAAATCCGTCATAATTTTTTTTTTCGATTTTCAAAACTATTGCAAGACTTACCTACGTATGATGGGTAAGTAATAAAAATAGAGAGAGGGGATGAATGAGAGAGAGAGAGATTCCATTGAGATTTAAAAGGTGCCCAAAATCTGTTTTATCTACGGCCACAGTGAAACAGGTTTACTTTCACATACTTTCTTTCATATGAAATCGATTGACAAAATTGGTTCATAGTGGGTGTGAATGAAACAGATTTTATGCACCCTCTAAATGATAATTTCTTTCTCTCTTACTTTTCTTGTAGTTTTCCTTTTATGGTGCACTGTGATTGTTAGCCATTTATATGCTTAAAAAAAAATGTAAAATTGACAAATATATATTTTAAAAAAAAGTGTTTGTCTTATTTTAGATTTTTAATGTTATTCTAATGTTTTCCTTAGTATATTTTTATAATAGGCGGAGACAAGCGAAAATAGAAGACTTTCGGCAACGCCTCCTTTCAACCTAAGAAACACTTAAAACCTCCTCCGTCCTCACACAAATTTTACGTGCACTACAAAAACCAGTTTAAAGTGGTTATGAAACATCTACAAAGAAGCATCAATCTATATATTGTTGCTTCTAACAGGCACAAATTTATTTTTAAAATTTAAATGTAATTTTAACAATTCTATAAGCATTTAAATTCATTTAAAAGGTGTTCTTTAGCGTCGCCTCCAGGCTACATAAGGACTGAGGTGGGTAATGCAATGTTGACTCTAAAAATAAATATAAACATTTCGTTTATATTATGGTCGTTCGTAGTGAAAATAAGATTTTGCGTGATGTATTTTACATTATTTCGTGATATTTTAAAGAATACTTATAATTTTGCAAAAGTTTTTGGTAAATTATATCTTTTGTGTATAGTTATGTTATGGCCAATTTTCTGGTATTTTTTAGATAGGACACATTATGTGGACTAAATTTTAATAGATTTATGCAGTTACGAATATAAGAATTGGTAATATAATATACTAAACATCCTCTAATCCGGACTGTTCGGGACTTAAAATATAACAGATAACGAAATTTTCTCGTGTATCTGTAATCACACGAGGCTTATTTATTTATTTATTCCACAAAAAATGTGCGATGTACGTGTGCAGTTAAAGTTCAATCTAAAAATATTTTGCTCGTTAAAATGAAAAAATATATATAACAGATTAATGAAGTAACTTTGTTAACAGCTGAATGATTGATTTCATTATTAAATGCGATTTTGTATGCAGATTTATTTTATGAGAATATATTAATTTTCAGAACAGGTTTCGAAAGTAAAAATGCCAGCGTGAAAAAGCCCAGTAATCAAAATGTTATTTAAAAAATAAAACAGGGTGTTTGTACATCCTTAATTTTGCAATGGAAAATAAATAAATAAAAACAAAAGCATGTAAAATAAAAAGAAATTAAAAACAACATTCTTAAATGGGGTGAATGTTAGCGAATGGATGTTTTGACTAGACTGAAGTAATCTCTTCATTCTATATTTTAGTAATAAAACCCTTTTTTATATTCAAAACAAGTAAATAAAATTGTGCAAAAGGCACAAAAGCAGCTCATGTGAAATGCAACAAACTATACTTCATAATAATATGCAAAAACAAATACATTTTATATTCAGAAAGAAGTTTGCATGTTTAACATCTCTTAACAGTTTACTATAAACTCTTAAAACAATTAAACTTGAATTGCACAGTTTAAAGACTGTTCGATTTTTAATACAAACAATGGATATTACTGATAGAACATTCTGTATTAAAGAGTATAAATATTTATTTTTTAAATTTAAAATAGAATTGTAAATATTCTATTTTAAATAAAATCAATATAAAAAAGTTTATTTACTGACTTTTGCTAATGTTGTAGACGTAGACTATTTGAGAAAAATATTTCTACATAAAATAATTTTACTGAATTTCTAACTGATAGATCTAACATTAAGTAGAAATTTATAGCTTTTGTGTTATGGAAAACAAAACATATATATATATATATATATACATATATATATAATCAATAAATAAATAAATAGTTTTCAAAGCAGTTTCTGCTCATAATCAAATTGATGAAAATCGAATATTTCTGAGGTAAAGCCTGTTTCCCGCAGAATACACATACACATATATAAGGTAGTTTTTAATAAATTAAATATTCATGAAAAGTAAAAAATACGTAAATAAAAAGGCCATAAGCACAAGGGCTGAATTAAAATTGAACCCAGAAATGGCAAGAAGTATGGAAGTTTAAGTAGCTTTTATTTATGATTTTTTATCATAAAATTTGTTATTTGACATTAGTATATAATTAATAGATTAACAAATTACCAAATCTTATTAACGTTTTTGCGCAAAACTAATAAAAAATCGACTGCATAAAGTTCCTTATGCGAATTTACCAGAAAACTAACACTAACATAAGTAGATGCAAAAGATACAAATTTGCAAAACACATTTCCAAAAATGCGTGTTTTCTTTAAAATTACGCAAAGTAATGGAAAATGTATCAATTAAAATCTTAATTTCGATATGAATAATCAATATTTTTCTTTATTTTTTTAGTCAAAATCGCGCGATCATCACTTTTTTTTTATTTATTGAAATTGTACGCTGCTACAAGTCTCCTCTTTTCATCTGTCTCCGCCTATTATATAAATGCACAAAGCCACAACTTATTGAGTCATTAGTGATTAATCGCACATCAGGAATAAATTCGGTGTGTCTTCGCCCTTTTAAAAGAAATAAGTAAATTTCGACGAAATGTTAATTATTTTACAGAGAATAATGCATTTGTTGCAAATGAAATTTGACGTAAATCAATAAATTATAAATCGGATTATAACAGTATTCATAAAACACCAATTTCTCCTGCTAAGAATGACAGAAGTAGATATTTAAAACAAAACTTGTCTTTCTGATTTCAAATACTTGTGCAAAATAAATAAATAAATAAATAAAAAACTCTATAGTACGGAGAAATTTTATGTTGTAATTTTATACTTATATAACTTTAGTTATTGTAGGGAACATTTATTATTAATGGAAGCCTCTGTTTGAACTTTTTGATAGAATGAAGCATATTGTAAAAAATGTATACATTAGTTTAAATATAATCAGTATTCAAAAAACATAAATAAATAAATAAATATTTTCATTTAAAAATGGTAATGAAGTAAATAGGAATTTATTGTGTATGACGGCGTTTTATTAAAAGAAAGAACTTGTATGGAAAAAAATTATTTGATGAAAGACACGATGTTGTTGTACATTAGTATACTCATTCAAGGTAAAAAGTCAACATCAATTTTTATTCTTCTCACACCACCAGAATTTTTAAAAAAAATTTTATGTAACACAAATGTGTTTCAGTTTAATTTGTACATTACTGCCAATGATTATTCACATGGTTATTTTCAAATCTGCTCTGTATCCGGGGATGTGGGACATAGGTCCCAGGCTCCTCCGTAAAAACCTTAGTATCATCATTATCTATTCCAGTTTATTGTTTTCTTCTTCCAGCAACGAGTGAGCACCCCAGATGGTAAAGTGCTCCTTGTTACAATTATCTTTAATTGTAAAGATGGATCAAATCCTGAACCTGGCTATCCCTAGAAGGATAGCAGAGATGAAAGATGATAGGCTTTTCCCAACAGAACTTCACCCCAAAGTGATGCCCGGTGCATGGCGAGGCACTAGTGCTGCTGCATTGACTTTCGATCACATGACCTGTTGTCGGCTAGTCTCTCGACTAGTCCGCTAGCAGGATACAGGTGCGTTAGGAAACAGGATGTAGGGGGTGCCATATTTAATCTTCTTCCAAACCGCTGGAAATGCCAGCCAGACTCGGAAAGACTTTAGGGACAAAAGTGGAAACGCCATCTTTCCGGCGGCGGTTGCTCAACGCCTTTGATCCATTTCGCTTTCTATCGTTGAATGGTGTAGTCATCTGTAGGAAGTTCAGCTACATCATTCTAATGCATTAAATTAAAGTGCGTGTTATAAGACATGGGGTGAAAAATAAATGCACTAGTAGTTTACTTTGAAAACCGAAACGTAGTTATAGAGATTTTTCTCATGTAATGTCCTATCAAATAACTTACATGGAGAATTGTTTTAAATAATCGTATAAATTTAATTTTAATTTCTTATATTTTAATTTTTATAATCGATAGTAATAATGTAGGGATTAACACTTTTACGAAGAGTTAAAATTAAATAATATATAAGAATATTATAAAAATCACTATAAAATATTAATATTATTATATAAATATCATACTTAAATATATTATTGCATAAATATTAATGATTATATAATTATTATTTTGTAACTAAAAATAATTATGGATTTATATTTTTTATATAAAAATTATATTTAATATTATAAATTCTACTATCATTATATAAATTACTACAAAATATTATTATAATATATTTAATGTTATATAAACTAATATTATTACATGATTACTATATTTTAATTCATAATCAATAGTAATTTATGAATTAATACTTTTTATAAAACTAAGGGGCTCTGCCTCCTACAAGTTACGTTCGTCAGGGGTTCCCCTGACGAATATAGCTCCCCGTTCACACACCACAAACTCTAAAAACACGCTAATTTGATCGGCTTTTAAAAGATTGCGAAACATTTGTCTACTTTTTTTTTTTTACTCCCTGTAAACGGTTTTCCAATTCATTTCCCTTTGATTGGGAAATTTTAAGCTCTAATTAGCTGTTGTTAAATACCTGCTGGTTATTTACATGTTTGATTAAACAAGATCCGTTAAACAGTAAATAGCACAGAGTGTAAAAAAAAAAAAAAAAAAAAAAAAAAAAAAAAAAAAAACAAGTAAAGCATTTTAAACGCTTCATTTAAATTTGATGTAATTTTTAAAATATATACATATATTTTTTTTCTTTTTAATATTCATGTGAAAATACTTTTGTTTTTTAAATTAAATGTTACTTGCGCCGTCTAAGAATTCAGAATAATAATTTAAAAGATTATATAAAACATAAAATAAATGTCTCGTTTACATATATATATTTTTCAAATTTTAACTGTTTTTCAATATTACTTAGTCCTTTTAAATAAGACACAATTTCGTTTCTTGATACTTTTAACGCACATTAAAGAATTTATTTATTATTTAAAAGTTTTTTTTCCTTTTTGTAAAGATACTTTTATTGCTAAAATAGAAATAATTTTTTATTTCCATTGTTTTAGAATTTGCAACAATAGCTCAAAAGGTCATTTAAAAATTTGAAATATCTCACTTAAATATACTGTTTGCAATACTTTGTGTGTCTCTGTAAATACTATGCTCTTCGTATTATGCATGAAATAACATATATTAAGTCTTAGCCAGCATTTAAATTTAATACGCATGATACAGTTTAATATCTTAAAAAAATCACAACTAATCTCCGCCCTTTATTATTATGTAATGGAATTCGTTTGGCGTGTCCCTGTAATGAATAATAATTATTCTTTGCACCGCATATTCTGTACAATGCATAGTGAAATTCGTAAATTGATATCCATTTCAGTATGTTTGAAAGAATTAACAATTTTAATATTCTTTTGAAACTTTTTTTCCAAAGCCAGTAATGAGGAATTCGCACACTTGGAAGAACTGATCATTTTTATATTTTTCTGATAAATCCCAAAGTTTTCAAAAATGTTCTTAAAAATGGGAAAACTATCACTAATTCTATAATTATTGATAAATACTATTATTTAAATAATTAATCACAAACGTAAGCTGAAATCACATGACTTCAAATTCGGACGTGACACTATGACGTCACAGTCACACATGCCAATGTTTACATTTTGTTAGCAAGTGGCGATTGTATACTCTTGATAGTGGCCGCGAGGTTCTGACCTCCAAACTGGTAGACGGTAGGTGCTGGGTTCGAACCCAATCGCGACCGTCGGCCTAGCCGTTCGAAGTTTTCCGTGGTTTTCTTCGAACCTCGCGTAAATACGGGTTAGGTTCCCTTAGAAAGACCCCCACGGAGGGCAACCCACCCCATAGGGCCTATATCCCATAGCGTAGATAATCGGCCTACAAAATACACCGTATACTCTTGATATCCAAATTTATTTCAACTTGGATTTTCATAATATTTCATCATTTGTTTGTCTGTTTAAATATATGACGTATTTTTTTTCCAATTACGGTTGTTAACGCATTTTAATGAATTCATTATTTTAATATTTTCTTTCTCATTTAATATTCACATGTAAATGTTATTTTATGGCGTAATTTTAAATATTTATCGCTTTTAAATTATAATTTTTAAATTTACATTTTATGACATTATGTATTTACAGTTTATGAGTGTAAATATATGTTTTTTTTTTTATTTGAAGGAAATGTTATTTTTTGATCATTCGGCGACAATTTAAAATAATATCTTTTTCTAAAATATGTAAAATAAAAAGGTCTCTTAAAATGCTGAAAATTTGAATTTAAAATGGAAATAACTCCACAAAAATGAGTCAAATTAAAAAAAAAATAAATAAATTCAGACTGCACAACGAGAGCTTCTAATCTATAAAGTGTTTTTAAAATGTTTAAATTCATCTGTACAGTTTTTGCTCCTTTAAAACTTATTTAATGGAACGATTTGAATCAACTTTAAAATTAAAGTTCTCTTAATATAATTGTTCGATATAAGAACTGTATCCACCAGCGTATTTATCAAGCATTTCGCTATAATACCGCTAATTTTCATATTTTTGTGTGCAGTAGTTTTTTTTTTTTAATTTTTTTTCTTTTCTTTTCTTTTTCTTTTTCTTTTTTTTTTTTTTAAAATATTAGCGAAGAAATACCCTAGATCACAAAAAATTCATTGTCAGCGGCCATGACAGTGTAAGATATTTTTTTAAAGAATATAGAGATAATTTAAATTAAGTATATTATCGAAATAATAACATAGCCTACGGTGATATTTCTATAGCATGAAATAGTCATGAAATAAGACTTGTTATATTTCACAAAAATACAATAATATAAAGACAGAAATAACAAGTTGGAAATTGCACGTGAAGCGTAGCAAATGAGGTGCGTTCGTACTATAACAAAATTTTAAAAATATTCAGATCTTGCTCTTATAGTATACAGTATAGTGGTTGAAATCTTTTGCGTAATCCTGTAAATATAAAGGAAGTAACTTCTATTAAACCTCACAGTAACGTTTATGAATTTCATTAAATGAGAAATAGTTTAATATAATTAAAACAAGCCTAAAACCATGTTCCCCGTATACCATTACGCAGTTGAATACTTTTTGTGGCCCTGTAAATTAATAATAATTTTTCTTTGCATCACAGATTGTACAGAATATACATTTTAGCATGTTTTTCATAGATTCATGTCCATTCTATTATATTGGAAAGAGTGTAACATCATTAAAACGTACGTGAAACTATTTTGTCATATTAAACATAATGTAATAAGATAATTTTGATTGTCCCTGTAATTAAACAATAGATCCGATTTTCATAAGACTTAAAATGGCTCTACAAAATTATGCAACAGTTATATAGTTTAGATCTCAAACTGTTTAGTTGGGTAGTTTTTCTCTGTTATATGCGGAATACAGACGGGCAGACAGACGGAAAGTCAGACTGAACCATGATAATAGGTTCTACACATTTATGTAATTACGAACGCACCTAAAAATATTCAGGCCTTGATGTAATGGTATACAGTATTTCGGATACAGTATAGAAGCCGAAATCTTTTGTGTGCCCCTGTAAATTCTATCTGCATTCTATTTTTCAAGAAATAACGTGTAGTATTCCTCAGTAACATATATCACTTTCATAAAATAGTAAATAGTTAATTACAATTAAAACAAGACCCAAACAATGTTCTCCCTATACCATTATGTAATGGAATATTTTTGTGGGGCCCTGTAAATAAATAACAAATATTCTTTTCACCATAGATTGTACATAATGCATATTATAGTATATAATTCATAGATGCATACCAATTTTATTATGTTCGAATGAGCGCAACATCATTAAAATGCATTTGAAACTTTTTTCCCCATTGACCGTAATGTAATAGAATACTTTTGATTGTCGCTGTCATTGAAATATGCATCTGATTTTCATAAAATTTGAAATGACTCGACAAAATCATATAAAAAATTATATATTTAAATTTCAAACGATTCGTTTGGGTAGTTTTTGCGTTGTTACATGCGGTCAGACGGACAAACGGATAGACGGTTGAACTGAACGATGCAACTATAGATGCAACATATTTATATAATTACGAACCCACCTAAAAAAGAAGAACAAAAGGAGGGCATCAGTTTATATTATGATAACTAAAAATATTGTATTCAGTTAATTTATAAAATAATAACTAAACTAGTCGTTGGGGGACCACCGTAATACTTACCCATCATGGATATGCATAATATAAAATATGAAAATAAAACGCATGTAAACTATTTATAAAATGCATCGCAATTCCAAAATAAAATTTAAACGCATATTTAAATAGTTTTAATACACATAGTAACGCTACACTATTGAATTGTTGATGAGCCGATTTCGACAAATTATGTAAAACGCCAAAATACTCAAGTATTTCTGATTTGCGTTAAAGATACATCCTTATAACTCCAAAAATAATAATCCTATTAACTAACAATTTACTGCGTCGGATTAAGCGTCTCATTTCCAATTAAAATATATCTATGAATTGAAATTTGAATGAAATACAGGGTCATGAAAAATCGAAAAATGTGCAAAACAGGATTACACATATCTCGGCAACTAATAACCCGATTGACTTCGTTCTTTATTCAAAATTTGTGTTATTTTATTGCCTTTTACGTCCACTCCTTAAAATAAAACATTTCGAAAATTTTTGTATACCTTTCATCAGGACGAAATTTTCGGGAGTCCGAAAAAAATAGTTCCGGATCATCGAGGTTATTGATATTAAATAGGCTTCTTCCCATTCTTTCATACTAAGCACATACAAAGTTTCAAGTCTCTATCTCAATTTGTTCGGGAGATAGAGCGGTTACAGACAGACAGACCGACAGACACACAGACACACAGACGGACGGACGGCAATTTTTTTTTTTCTAAAAATATGTTTTTCAGAATCTCCAGTATCTGAAACGTGTAAATCCGTCAAAAAAAAAAAAATTTCGATTTTCAAAATGATTGCAAGACTTACCCTATACTACGTATGATGGGTAAGTAAAACAGTTTTTGAAAATGAATTTTACCTAACAATGTTTTATTAATTCAACATTATGTTTAAAAAATGCAAATTTCAGAGAGGTCTCTCTACACGAAATTTTTATTATTTCTTACCAATGTTTTAGTATAGTAATATAGATTAATGAATTAAGACTTTTAATGATTAATATAATATTGTATGATGCGGGTTAGGATTCCCTTAGAAAGACCCCCAGGGAGGAGACCCTCCCCTGGGGCCTATATCCCACGAGTAAATAATGGGCGGACATCAAACAAACCAAACCAAATAATATTGCATATTTTAACTGTAGTTAATATTTTTTTACTGTTACATTTCATTTTAAAGCCAATAAATTTGCCACGTGTTTCACTTTTAAAAATAAAATGAATGAATCGTACACATATATGCATGAATATGAATGCATTCAAATATACATGTATACATATCTGTAGAAAAATTATTTTTGTATTTATGTGTTTCTAGTATATTTGAAGATTTTATATGATTTAGATATTATCTGCTATTGTAATTTTCACGAAATTCTTGAAATAACATTACATTCAAATTTACTGATGCATACAATCATCAAAAATTTTTTTAAATCCTCGATCAGGTTTCTAATTGAGACCAAAAAAGTAATGTGTCTCTGTTATGAATTATTACTAGCTAATAATGTTTAAAAAATAACTTACAAGGAAGGTCTCCATACGGGCATACTCCGAAAAATCTGAAAAAATTACAGAATGTTTTTCTCATGAGGATATATACGTTTATAAAACAAATTTCGGCGGAACCTCTGAACCCTGTCCGTAAAAAAATAATGAAAATTTCGTTATTTGGCGATTTATCATCGGTTGGCGATGAAAAGCAAATTCAAAAAATGTTTTCATGTCAAATGCATTTTAAAGGAAAAAAGTTTCATGTTCAGCGTGTTTAGATAAATTAAATATATTTTCTCTTGTCAGCTTTAGTTTGTTTTAAGTATAATTAAGTTATATTAATATTTATATGTATTTATATTCAAATTTAACCATCAAAATTTGAAATTTAAAACGAAATTCAAATTTAAATTAATAAAAATTGCTTCAATTCAAGTTCAAAGTCCAGTTGAGCATTGTCAATTCGATTTTGTTGCAATGGAAACCTGGCTTTTATTTTTGAATACGCTTAAATGTATGAGAGTAATTTTATTGAATAAGAATTTTTTATATATGAAAATATTTTTTTCTGAGGCAAATTAAATAATTACAGCAAAAAATAATATATATACATGCAAGTTAATATATATATATGTATATAATATATTAAACTTGCTCATTGTTTGCGTTTAAATTCATTTACACGGATTCTAAAAATCCAAAAGGTTTCAGTTGCATTAAAATCGTTTGCTTTTGGCGGAGAAATGTGCTCCTCGCCAAATCGTGTGACACTTTCGTCTTTTCACGCCAAATATTCGAAAGTATTTTATTTTTTTAAAATGTTTTCTAATGTAATTCCGCCGCTAATTTTCACTGATCCTTTATTACATACATGAGTAGTTTAATTAGTATTTTTTTTCAAAAAAATATGAGTATGCCCAGTATGGAGACCTTCCTTGTTAGATCATTTCTAAGCATATATACATATAATGTTTCGATTTGCAGTATAAAGGTGTCCAAAACAGATTATTATTGCTCGAGCTAAAACTATGGGGAAAAAATGTTTTCTATGTAAAATGTTAATTATATATTGAGATAACCGTATTTATTAATGAGAATTATACAGTAAAAAATCTAAATAACGGACACCTCGGGAACGCAGAAATTGTCCGCTATTCGGAGGTGTCCGCTATTGGGAAAGCCTTAAAAATATAAAAATCGCTAAGAAATGCTTAAAATTTCATTAATTGACATTTATATGTCCTAAAACCTTTATTATATGATTAGTGAGAAATTAAAATAATTTTTTAAACAATAAAACTTAAATAAAATTGAACATACCTTTAACTGCTGTTTGTTACATTCTTATAAAAAAAATGTGTAACAAAAGTTTACTTTTGCTCACGATTACATGTAATTTGTTTTTCAATGTGACGTTATTGGTAATTATAGAGTTCCAAGCGGGGATGGGGATTGCACTTTTTATCATTAAAAACATAAAATAAAAAGTCCTTCCGGCAATGCCGGGAGGAAGAGGTAGCTTTCATATATTTATATATTTATTTATTTATTTTAAAGTAAGTTACATTGTTCAAAAATAATAAGCTCAAATTAGTGGAAATAATCTTATAAAATTAGAGATTTTATAAGATTGAATACTAGTTTTTGTCAAGACTGAATATTAATAGGAATTTTTAGAAATTAGTCATCTTTTATTCAACCTGGTTTTTTTTTAAGCGATTTAGAGAGTCGCCAAATCCTACGACATCTTAAAGTGTATGCCATTTTAAAGCAACATGATGGATCGTTCAGATCAGACCGTTTCAAAATGTCAGCCATAAGCAAAGTTCAAAGTGCTATAACTCAATCATTTTTCAATATATAGACAAAATAAGAAATGTTCTGGAATCGTTGTTTTCAGTTTTAACAAGTAAAAGAAAAATATTTTTCAACTTTTAATTTTTTCGCATTTAATTTTAAATTTTAAATTTTTTAAAAAATTTAAAATGGCCACCATTTTGAAACAAAATGGTGGATGATGCTGGCCAATGAACTCGGTCGAGACATTTGTATGTACTATGTACATACCAAGTTTCATTGAAATCGGTTCATAAATACGCGTGTTATCACGTGACAAAATCAGATCGTTTCAAAATGTCAGTCATAAGAAAAATTCAAAGTGCTAAAACTCAATCATTTTGGAAGATATGACAAAATAAAAAGTGTTCAGGAATTGTTGTTTTAAGATCTAACAAGTAAAAGAAAAATATTTTTCAAATTTTGATTTTTTTCTCATTTAATTTTAAATTTTAATTTTTTTTAAATTTAAAATGGCCACCATTTTGAGACAAAATGGCGGATGATGCTGACCAACGAACTCGGTTGAGACATTTGTATGTACTATGTACATACCAAGTTTCATTGAAATCGGTTCATAAATGCGCGTGTTATCACGTGACAAAAATCAGATCGTTTCAAAATGTCAGCCATAAGAAAAATTCAAAGTGCTATAACTCAATTATTTTGTAAGATATAGACAAAATAAAAGTGTTCTGGAATCGTTGTTTTAAGTTCTAACACGTAAAAGAAAAATATTTTTCAAATTTTGATTTTTTCGCATTTAATTTTAAATTTTAAACTTTTAAAAAAATTTTAAATGGCCGCCATTTTGAAACAAAATGGCGGATGATGCCGACCAACGAACTCGGTCGAGACATTTGTATGTACTATGTACATACCAAGTTTCATTCAAATCGGTTCATAAATACGTTAGTTATCGCATGACAAAAATCAGATATATATATATATACACAATTTTATTAAAACCATTCAATTAATTTTTAAAAAATGAAGAAACAAATAAACAGTTTTTTACAGACCAATGCGCAAAATGCTACAAAAAGAAATGTAAAAAATGTATATAACAAAACCAAAAGAAATTCCATATCCCCAAAATACATGGAAGTCTTCATCAGGGAGGCCCCTCCATGTAGGGGTAAATAAAGAGAAGTTTCAGAAAGGATGTAGGCTCATAAGCTAAATTACATCCTTAGCCCCCAACTTCTCAGATTTCAGAAATCAAACTCAAACCTTCAAAAACATTATAAATATATACAAATTTTTTAAAGATACCAAAGGACAAGACCAAAAATTACACAAATAAAAAAGGAAAATTACCTACAAAACTAAATATAAAAAATAAAATTGTAAAATACAAACCCCCAGGAATACAAAACCCTCTTCAGCTAGTGGGGCCTTTCACTAGCGCTTCAATCTCGCCCTAAATTAAAATCAAGCATTTTTGAAAACGTTTTATTTAATGGAATTAATTATTTTAAACAAAATAAGGGGGTCCCAATGGGAACAAGTTTTTCAAGTGCGTTCTCAAATCTATTTTTATATTTTTACGAAAAAAATTTCAATAATATTTCCTTCTTTAGATATGTAGACGATCTTATAGTATTTAACTGCAATAATTTTGAGGAAATAAGCCTTAACATTTACCCTAATGAGCTTGTCTTGAACCGAACCGATGATGGTGAACAAATTACTTTCTTAGATCTTAAAATTAAGAAAAACAAGGAAAAATGGTTGATTGGACTTTATGATAAAAGGAAAGATTTTAATTTTGAAGTTAATAGCCTCACTTACTGGTTTTCATGTATTAGCAATAAAGTTTTAAAAAATATTATGTATTCACAAGTTAATAGGATCCGTAGGATTTGCAATAACAAAATAGATCTAGAATTGGCTATGAGTGGTTTAAAAAAGATTTTAATGGTTAACTGTTATCCATCTTATATGTTAACTGAAAGTTTCTGAGTCTCAGTGTTTCTTTACTTACGGATGCTTGATTTTAATTTAGGGCGAGATTGAAGCGCTAGTGAAAGGCCCCACTAGCTGAAGAGGGTTTTGTATTCCTGGGGGTTTGTATTTTACAATTTTATTTTTTATATTTAGTTTTGTAGGTAATTTTCCTTTTTTATTTGTGTAATTTTTGGTCTTGTCCTTTGGTATCTTTAAAAAATTTGTATATATTTATAATATTTTTGAAGGTTTGAGTTTGATTTCTGAAATCTGAGAAGTTGGGGGCTAAGGATGTAATTTAGCTTATGAGCCTACATCCTTTCAGAAACTTCTCTTTATTTACCCCTACATGGAGGGGCCTCCCTGATGAAGACTTCCATGTATTTTGGGGATATGGAATTTCTTTTGGTTTTGTTATATATATATATATATATATATATATGGTTATATATATATATATATATATGTCAACATTTGAACGGAGGGTGGTTTTGGGGTCTGGGGGTCATGATCGGTGAAAATATACCAAAATTTTCCGGAAGTGCTTTCCTCCGGACGGCTGCAATAGGTAGCTTTTTACTTAAGCTACCTAAAAAATCTTCCGGGGGGACATAGACATTTGAATGCTCTGAGAGATGTCCCTCCCAGACAACCCCCTGAATTCAATGCTGAACGTGAAGGAGAAATTTCCTCAGTCCACCCTCTACATTTATCTGTGATCACAAAAATTGTCACATATTGCCCTGATAAATGTAGAGGCCTTTTTACTTTTTTTTCCTCTCATTTTTCCTCGTTAAAAAATACTTTTTCATCCTTTATCGCCGAAAATGGTGTCCGCTATTTGGAATGTCCGTTATTCAGAGGTTAAACATACAAAAATTTAGGTTTTGGGAGTGGGGATCGGAAAACTGTCCGTTAAATAGAGGTGTCCGCAATTCGGGAGTGTCCGTTATGGAGGTTTTACTGTATATTGAAAACAAATGAGCGTATACATATATTATTATTATTTAAAGAAAACCTTTAATTTTAAATGTAGTAAACTTCTACTATTATATAAAGACAAATGAACGAGTAATGGGACTATATAAGAAAGATAATGCCCAAAATAAAAGTTCGGAGTTTTTGTGGTTTTCTTCGAACCTTGCGTAAATACGGGTTAGGTTTCCTTAGAAAGATCCCCGCGGAAGGGCCTATATCCCTCGTGTAGATAATCGGCCGACAAAAAATAAACCAAACCAAGCTTAAAATAAAAACTTAGGTTAATATTTCTCTATTACTATAATTCTATCATAAAAATTTCTTCATTTAATTTTTCGTTTATGCAATAAAAATATTTATTACATTCTATTAAACTGAATTACAATTTAACATTGTTTAATTTAATTGTAATACAATTTTAATTTAATTATCTAACTGACAATTGGAAAATTACAAAACAACTATTTTTATAAAACGGAAGATTACTTTTCGGAAATTTTGATTGATATTTCAAATATATGAATTCACTATATTAACACTAATCGAAAAATTCCTGTATTGCATTATTTCCACTATACAATGTTTGGTGCTGCCATCTATTGTATTTTAATGAGTACTAAAATATTATCAATGCATGAATCATTTATTTATTTATTATTAAACTTTAACTTTAGGGAGCACACAGTGGGGCAGGAAATCTATAAAGATGGCAAAAAATAAAATTTACTTTGAACAAAAAAGGCACATCATGGAATCTTTCGTAGACTAAGAGTAGTAAAACTTTATACATTTACTTAAGCTATAGAGTAATTTATTAATTAATTTACGAACCTTTTTCAATATTTTTTATAGAAAAATGAGTTAAAAAAAGAATTTAAGATAGTTTTATACAAATTAAATATTTATAAATCCTGCATAATATCGCATGTAAAATTAAAAAAAAAAAAATTTAAACATAATTAATAGTTTTAATGATTCTTAGACAAACCTTAAAGTGAATATTGGCGACTCGTTTAGAAGGAATGAATCAACCTTTCTCAGGAAAATGCACGCATTACTATGAAGACAGCAGAAGCAAAACTGTTTCTGCTGTCTTAGTGCTAACATACACTTTTTCTTTTACCGTCTTTCAAATTTTAAACTCATACATGTCACATACACTAATGAAGATGTAGAACTAGAATCGTGTAACCGTTTTGCTTTTGATCTTTTTTGATCGTTCAGAACAAATTCAGACGGAATATGAAGACGGACACGTTTGCTTTTCATTGGCACTTCTGTTTGCTTTTCAAATCGAGGAAATGAAAGCGATTTGCCAAGCCAATCTTTATTAATTCTAAAGCATTTCCCTTTCCTCGCCAGGCAAGGGATTTTATGGCCCATCGAAATTTACATTAAAATTTAAAACATTTAATTTTATTTTCATTTAAACTACTTGTTCCTAGTTTTTCCAATTATGATGCTCTTATACCAAAAAATCGTATTACTTTACAAAAGTTTTTTTGTTAAAACGTTTCATGATAGGCAGTTCATTTAAATACATTATTTTGTAATAAATAATGTATTTAAATTAGTCTTTAACAAAGAAGCAATATATATTCATGTTTGGTACACCCGTATACTAAAAAAAAATTAAGGATGAATAACTATTAAATTGACCATACAATTAAAAGAGTAGCAAAATGTAGCAAGATTTTCTGACATATCCACCCTTCTAAAACTCAAACTTAGTAGAACAAATTATAGTTAACCCTTAATTCACCTTAATTCATAACTAAAACCTTCAATGTTTGTAGACGCTGTTAATTTCTTTTATAAATTTCACCACTATATATTCTAAGTGTCTGCATATTTATAAAAATCGTATTAAAACAAATTGAAAGTTAATGAATTATTGTTACATACTTGTAGTTAAAGGTTCCGTAGTCAAAAAAGTTATTTTTTAATTATTACAGCGAAATTAACAAACTAATGTTAAAACAAAATTATTGACTTATTTTTCATTTATTATGAAAGTACAATATGCAGTTTTACTTCTTTCTTTACTGAGGACCAAAAAAGCTTTGTGCAATTTTTAATGTGTAGCAGCTGTGTACTGACATCTCTATTAAAGTGACGTATGCCGGTAGTTCAAAATAAAATTTCATTTTTTCGATTTTTTGCCAGATTTGAAGGCTTTTTGCCCCACTGTGGAGCTGTCCGATATCCTGTGATAGTTTTTTGGCGACTTTTATTGGCGCGCTTTTTCAGCGATGAATGTTTTGATCTGGCTTATGTTTATTTCTGAAATTCTGAGCGGCTTCTCAGCTTTAGGGTTGCATTTTTTTACCGAAAATCGTGTAAGAGGAGAGAAGAGCTTGGAGAAAAGATATCTTGAAGCTTATTGGTTTATTAGTATCACGTAAACCGTTAGTCAGCTTTAATTTGAATTCTGTTAGATAATTCCCCCCCCCTCTCCATATTGACATTCAGATGCGTT
The DNA here is from genome assembly GCA_964019185.1 of Maratus speculifer. Classification (NCBI taxonomy): domain Eukaryota; kingdom Metazoa; phylum Arthropoda; class Arachnida; order Araneae; family Salticidae; genus Maratus; species Maratus speculifer. The sequence goes on from CAXHSM010000010.1 coordinate 771,989, forward strand.
TGCTCGTGGTGCATAACGTCTTTTCATTGTAATGTAAGTCTTGCTTGTAACTGCTATTTTTTTCTTTTTTTTTTATTTCTTTTAATCAGAATTTGCCTTAGCTGTTTAAATGCTAACTTTATTGCCTAAAATTTAGAATTTTTTTTCATGATACCATTTTAGAAACGTAAGATTCAGCAGTCAATTTTAACACACAAAAGGCAAATTTGTTCTAAAAACCGAAAAAGTGAACAGCATTAATGATCTAAAAAATGAAAATCGTTAGTTTTAAAAAATTTCACAGGAGTGATTAAATGTTGACATAATATACACCTCTTCATTTTTATCGTCGATGCAAGCTAGATCATTTAACAGCGGCTGCTGTAAATATTAACTGATTGTGTGTCTTTTTTGTGTAAATATATATTTATATGTTTATCGCCGATAAAAGCTGGATAATTTTTTAACAACAGCAACCATGAATATTAACTGTTTGTTTTTGTTGAGTAAATATTAATATTTTTTTTTTATCTTTTATTGCCGACATGAGCTAGATAATTAATTTGTATTTATGTCGGCCACTTATCTACGCTATGGGATATAGGCCCTATGGGGTAGGATGCTCTCCGTGGGGTCTTTCTAAGGGAACCTAACCCGTATTTACTCAAGGTTCCAAGAAAACCAGCAAAACTTCGAACGGTTAGGCCGACGGTCGCGATAAGGTTCGAACCCAGCACCTACCGTCTACCAGTTTTGAGGTCAGAACCTCGCGGCCACTGGTGGGGCGCTAGATAATTAAACAACGGCTGCCATAAATATTAACTGTTTGTTTATATTTTTGGATGTATATATTTATTTTTTGTATGACACTTCCCTTTTTCTGAATTGCCGTCTTATTTATTGGTAATTTTATACATATATCTTCTTAAAAAAAAAAAAAATTTTTTTGAAATAATAAATGCATTTTTAGCAGGTGTGAGGGTTTGGTTTATTTTTGTCATACGATTATCTACACTAGCGATATAGGACCGGGGAAAGTGCCCTTCGTGGGAGGTCTTTCTAAGGGAACCTAACCCGTATTTACGCAAGGTTCGAAGAAAACCACGAAAACTCGGAACGGTTAGACCGACAGCCGCGATTGGGTTCGAACCCAGCACCTGCCGTCTACCAGTTGAGATGTCCTAACCTCTCGGCCACTGGCGGGGCCAGCAGTTGAGAGGGAGATTTTAAACATTTTACTACAAGCTTTGGTAAGTTTTTTTTTCTATATTATTTTATTATTATTAAATCTATTGTATTATTTTTAAAACGGTTGTTCAGGGGGGCAGAGCTCCCCCCCCTGACAATAGAAAATTTCATTTATTTAGAATGCTAAAATTTGTGTATTTGCATCTAGGAAAAATTTTCAAGATTACAGTAAAACATCGTTTTTAAATCTTTGTTATTTATAAATGAATGATTTTACACACTTTTAAATTTTTATGAAATGGTGCAAAATCATTGATTTAAAAATAACAAAGATTTAGAAACGATGTTTTTCCGCCATCTTGAAAAATTGTTCATGTCGCCAAAAGAGCACTTTGGCGCAAATGTTTTCGCCAAGTTTTCCCACCTAGCGCAGGATATCGGACTCTTCCCGCCAAAATTGATATTGTGTAAAAAAATTAAAATACATTTTTTCGATAAATACATTTTAAAAATACAGTTCAGAAAAAGGGTTTATTAACGAAAAAAATCCTTCACGGAGTAAAAAAAAAAAAAAAAAAAAAAAAAAAAAAAGAGAAGTTTCTAAAGACTAAAATTAAGAATTAATTTGGAACACAACTTATTTTAGTGATATTTTAAGCAATAAAATAAAGAAAAATTAGCGTTAAAAATTATTCTATTTTATAATCCGGTAAGAGTATTATTTTCCACAAAGTAGTAATGTAAATCTGGTGCTGCCATCTTTTGTCGATATACTTGAATCGAGCTGATTAATTTCCCTAAAGTAGAGAGACCTTTTTCAATCTTTTATCTCTCTTCAATTTTTTAAAATCTGAAATAGTTTGGAACAGATGCAGTATCTTCCCGCGAGCCGCCATTTTGTTTCCCTATTATTTATCACAAATTGCTATTATTATTATTTTTTTGCATTTATTTTTTTGAGGAAAGATGAAATAGATATTTTTAAGGCTTATGCATAATAAAAAAAAATATTTTCACTTTAGTTGAATGTTTTACATAATAAATGAATAAGTAAATCAAACAATTTTTACTATTAAAAATTTGATCTTTCAATCTTTGAATTTCCAAAGTAAATTGTCTTGTTTAATTTCACATCATTTTTTAAATGTATGATTCAATCATTAAATAATCATTTCAGTTGCATTTTGTAGTTTTTGGTAAAATGATAATGTATGAGAAATAACAGGGAAACAAAATGGCGGCTCGCGGGAAGATGCTGCATCTAAGCCAATAGTTTTTCACTACAACTTTCGAAAAGTAATTTCCCACTTATTTTATCACAAACTTTTTATATTTAAATAAGTATAATTTTTCTGTACTAAAAATGGTGGTCCGCGGGTATTAACTTAAAATATGCAACTGTGTTAATCTTTTTTTTTTTTTTCGTGAACTTATTTCTCCTACAACTACACTTTTCTTAAGAAGACTGCGGTAATAAATAAATCAAATTCAAATGAAGAATTTTATTAATCACAATATTTGAGTGCAAAGTTTTTTGTAATAAAAAAAAAAAAAGAAAAAAATCCAATTCGGTTTAATTGTAATCGAAATATAAATTTTTAGGAATATTAATGCAAACTGTCGTGTGGTACAACTCTTGTCAATCGTTTGTTACATGTAGAATTACCGGAAGATCTGTTTTCATTAAAGCAAAAAAAAAAAAAATAAATAAATAAAATAAAATAAAATAAAATAAAATAAAATAAATAAATAAAATTAAAAAAATTAAAAAATACATAAATAAATAAATAAATAAATAAATAAATAAAAAATAATGTTTTCCCAGTGTTTTTTATAAAAAGAATGTTTGGGGGGGGGGGGGTATTACATGCGTTTCGCAATTTTTATAGGCAGAGATGATGCGAATATTTGTATTTATTTGCATTATTAAAAACCAACATAAGCTAATATTACTATGAACAATACAGTTGTATTTGTTAGGGCCAAATATCAGCACGAGGAATATATGCCCTAAAGAGGGGGGGGGGGAGATATTGTTGAATTAGAAAAGCTTTTTGAAAAATGTAATTAAACGAATGAAAACAACAATTTGGTTTGGTTTATTTTATGGCGGTCGAGTATCAACACGTTTGATATAGGTCTGAATGGGGTGTGGGTTCCCTCTATAGGGATCCTTCTAAGGGAGCCTACCGCGTAATTACGCAAGGAAAACCAAGGTTCGGCGAAAACTATGGACAACTCCAAACGATTAGGCCGACGACTGCAATTGAGTTCGTACCCAGCACGTGCCGTGTACCCATTTCGAGAACATAATTTCACAGTCCCTGTTGGGGCTCAACTATAAAGTAACAAATGAGAAGTGGCTGGCTGTCTGATTTTTCTTATTTTGTCAATAATTCGGAGTAGAAATTGACCAGAAAGTTTTTCAAGGAAGAAAACCAAAATTTCCTTACACAAAAGTGAGTTACACAAAAGTATTCTCGTAGGAAAAATAGGAAAAAAAAAAGAATTTTTTTTTTTTTTTTTTTACAAAGTAATTACTGGTACTTTATTTGAAAAATTCGCTGATCGGTGGCGATATTACTTCTCAGCTCCCGTGAACAAGTATATGTAGTCTCAAAACTGTACTTTTTATTGCAGTAGCAGGATTATTTAAATTAATACAATTCAACAGAAATGTGAAGAATTGAAACAATGAGTAATTTTTAATACTCCCAAGAATTATATTCATACACTTAATAATGTTTTTACGTGAAGTTGGAAAAATTATTATTTTTTTTTAGCATTTAATAATAATTATAGAAAAAAAACAACATTACAAATTTATCCTTTTAGATCCGCGGTCAGGTGTTCAGATTAAAATGCCTTCTTTGCTGAAGGCTCCACCTGTGACTAACAGGCTCTGCTCTCGAAGCTGGTAGACGGAAGGTGCTGGGGTCGAATACAATCGCATCCGTCGGCCTAATCGTTTGGATGTTTTTCTGTTTTTCTTCGATCCATAGATATCTATTCGTAAATACTAATTAGATTCATTTAGAAAGACCTTCGGGGCGACCATTTTCCCCCTGGGCCTATACCCCTCGTGCAGATAATCGGGCAACATAAAAGCAGCTTTTGCAGCAGGTGTTTGTTTGATCATCATGAGTACATCCTGAAAATGAAACAGATTTAAAAGTTTTTTTTTTTTTAATTATAAAAAAGATATGCATTAAGCAAATTTTTAAAATTCTGTTTTTTTATAAATTATGCTATTAATAGACAGATATTGAAAGAGGTTTTCCTTCTGGAAAAGAAAAATTACATTACGAGGCCATTTCTGTAACAATAAGAAAGAGAATTTCTTTCCTTCTTCCTCAGAACTTTGCATAATTACGGGTTAAGTACCCTTAGAAAGACCACCACGAAAGGCACTACCCCCTGGGCCTATATCCCTCCAATAGATAATTGGCCGACACAAAATAAACCAAACCAAACCTTCTTCCTCAGTACTGAGAAGTGGCTTAATCTAATGGCATTTTAAAGTGTTTGGTGCTATTTACATGTTAGGCATACATCAGATTCTTAGAACTCGTTTAAAATTTCGTAAAGATTGTAATATTAGTTTAATATTTTAAAATTAAAATTAAAAGTTAACAGTGCATATCATTTTATCTAAAATGTATTGATGGTCTTAAATATTTCTTACTGTGTTATAATATAAATATTGATATCTGTTGAAATCTGTAGCAAAGTTTTCCGTAAATATTTTCCAAGAATTTTTCTGTATATAAATAATGTTAACCCCTTGAGGGGTGCGATGGTATTTCTATGAAACCGCTTAATTTTTATTAGTAAACGCCACATTGGCTCCAGAATTTTAGTAAAAAAAATCTCGATTTATTAGATGCGTGAAATAAAACTTCTTTTTTTTCTTATTTAGATTTTTTTTTTTTTTTTTTTTTTTTTCAAATTCCGGTGTCACACACTAATTTTAACACTTAAGTAACGAAAGTGCTTTGGGCCACAAATGGTTAAAAAAATGGTGTAAATGGAGCCTGAGTGATAGCAAAATTAAATAAATTAGCAATTACTTTGATGCTTAAAATGCAAGATGTAATTGAGTTAACGAAAAAAAAAAAAAATGAATGTTCTAATGAAAATTTCTTCAATAATCAAGCTTACACATATTATACTGTTATATTTCAAAAGAAGACCACAAATGTATCAAAAACATTAACTTTGTTGAGTAGAGAATTTTTATTTTATTTTATTTTTTTATTTTTATTTATTTATTTATTTATTTATTTTTGTGTGGACTGTCTTAAAATAGTTGATTTCAGATGAAAATGGCAACAATGTATTTTCTTTAGTATTTAGAAAGACAATGAAAAATTTAGAGAAATATACTTGAACGAGTCTAAGCCACACCAGGAAAAAAATATTTGTAGGATTGGAAAGTTTCTACAGATGCAAAATTCTGAAAATTTTTCAAGAGAAAAAAGAGGGGCCACCAAGATGATATTGTGCTTTTCTTAGATTCAGAGATTAATGGGGTGTTGTGTTGCATAGAAAAATGAGCGACTATTTCGCTATTTCTATTTTAACTGAAACCGCCAGAAAATTTTTGTCTACAACACAGTCAAGTAAAAAGTTATGAATAGTTAGTTTAGAAGTTAATTTAATCAAAAAAAAAAAAAAAATAAAATAAAAAAAAAAAATTGATAAACCTGAAACTGATTTCATAAAAACCTTAATTTCTCTGCGCGTATACATGCTATCCGCACAACAATGAACACATTTTATAGCAATAAGCCACTTAATCATAATCTGCAGTTTGAACGCATTTGCCATATTTGTTTTGACGGGGTTATCCAAAAGATATTCGTTCATTTTTAATTTGTTGACGGTCCCTTATGGAGTTTCGGGACAAAATCTTCGCGGAAATGTATGACTTGCACTATTATGTTTACACACTCAGAGTTTCAGAATAATTCCTCATGTATTTTTCTAGATGTTTAACAAAATGTCTAAAATCGCAAGTGGCCGGTCACCTTCGGCCATTTATATATATATATATATATATATATATATATTATATTTTTTATTTTACAGTAAAATTGGATAATTTGTCAATGTGAAAAATAACACTAGTAAGTCTTGATTACCTTCATTAGTAGCTATATCGTAATATTTATAATATATATTCCATAACAAAAAATAAGAATTTATATTATAATTATTTTGCTTATGAGACGTTGTTTTATTAATAAAAAGATTTAAAATTCATTAAAAATTTTTATTTACATGTTTCAACTCTTATTAATCGAGTCATCTTCAGAATGTAAGTAGGAAAAAAATAACATCGATTAAATAATATTTATAATTATAATATGATATAATTATAGTAATTATAATATAATATAATAATAATTATTAAATATTATTTAATAGTTGTTTTTAAATTACTATTAGTTACAAACTGAATAGTTTGTCTTCTAAGCATGGCGTAAATTTCTTTAAAATAGTTTTAAAGATTATTTTTTTCAAATTATTCTGCCCTCTAACGATGTTTATACAATCATCTAAATAATTGCACGCCCATCATGCTCATATGCCCCTCCCCTTTTTGTTGCCGGATTACAAATTTAAAATTTTAAAATTCTTTTAACCGTCTCGATTGTTTGTTTTTCTGTAACTGCAAATAAATAATCAAATCATAACCAGATGCAAAAACATGGCTTCCAACTTCAATAATATTAAATAAAGTTTTGCATTTTAATTCAATAAGTTATTAGTAATTAAATAATACAACTATGTAGTATAATTTACCATAAATCAAAAGATCACAGGAACACACTTCGGGGATTAAATCTTAATATGCCGACAGCAGCAATATAAACACGTGTCTGTAAGGGCACAAAATCTCAAACTAGATGTAAGAATTGAGAGGAGAGCAAGCAAACAAAGTGACAGTTGGTGCTAACTAGTTCATTCAAAGTTTTGTTATTTAATTGTGTTTATATTTTGTTGTGTTGTTACTATTTTTTTTATTTATTGCATTTATTTCAGTGTTGTTTCATCTATTTATATTAGTGTTCTACACCTAAAATAATCACTGCTTGTAGGTGTATTTTTTAAAATGTAACTTTCCTACAGTCTGTTAATACGCAGTAATTTTAACTTAAATTTTATCTAGTCCTAGAGGTCTATACTTTTTAAAATTTTTCTTTCGTCTTTGTATATACTGAACGTAATTCAAAATATGCAATCAATTTTACTTTTTAAAAATAGGTTTTTTTTTTTTCGTTTTTAGTTCTTAGAATTCTTTAATAAGTAATTCTGCAAAAAATTATCTAATAATCATAAAAACACCATGTTGCTACTTGTATTCACAGTCCCCTAATTGCCTTTCTACATTTTTAAAATGATATGATACTTTTTATTTTCCTACAATACATTGCAATTCATACTTACAACAAAATACTGCCGATTTCCCTAATCTCTGATTTAAGCAGCATGTATCGAGAACGAGGGAGGAGCTACTTCGTTCGTTATTGTGTGCAAACTACTTATACTGATTGAAAGCATGAGGCAAAAGATGGAACAGATGCCGTAGCTTCCCGAGAGCCACCATTTTGTTTCCCTACTATTTCTCACAAATTATTATTATTATTTTGCAATTATTTTATTTTATTTTATTTTTATTTTATTTATTTATTTTATTATATATATATATATATTATTTGAGGAAACATAAAATAAATATTTTTAAGGCTCATGCATACTAAAAAATATTTACACTTCACTTGAATGATTTACATAATAAATGAATAAGTAAATCAAACGATTTTTACTATTAAAAATTTGCTCTTTCAATGTTTGAGTTTCTACAGTAGATTGTCTTGTTTAATTTCATAACATTTTTCGAAATGTATGATTCAATCTTTAAATAATCATTTCTGTTCATTTTGTAGTTTAAGGCAAAATAATAATGCATGAGAAATAACAGGGAAACAAGATAGCGGCTTGCGGGAAGATAAGCATCTAAGCCCAAAATATTTTGGACCTTCTACTTCAAAAACTAGATGTACAATAAGTTTCTTTTCCAAAGTTCTTCTTCCAAATCCAGGAAACACTAGAATTCTCAGGAACCCAAATGACTATTAGAGTTGGCCGAGGAGTCGAGGAGTCGACTCTAAATCTCGACTCCTTACAAGTGAATCGAACTATCGACTCCTATCTGGCTAACGGAGTCGACTCAAAAGAGTCGAACTTTCATTTCAACTCAGTTTGGGATTCGGAGTTGAAGAGTCGAAAAGTCAACTCACTCACTCAAAGAGTGGTTGGACCAGTTTAACAGAGTGTCGGACTTGGAGAGTCGAGAGTTGAAGATTGGGTGGTCGACTCTTCGATTCTTCGACTTCTTGAAAACCACTCTTTCGACTCGGTATCAGATTTCGACTCTTCGAATCCGCGCTGGGCTTTTTAGCAAAAAACAAATGTCTTGGTTTGACTTTATATTGCGGTTGGGGATTTTGAGAAAAGCGGAGGCAGTGTAGATGTGCATTTCACGTGTAATTAGGAAGATACCGAATGAATGAAAAGAGTGGGAGGGGCAGAGAAAAAAGGGCGTTCTGCTGGTTATTTCTGGAAAGAATAATTGAATTTATGGAAAAAGGGGCGTTCAGCAGGATATTTCTGGGAAACTTAATGAATTTATGATAAGCTTGTGCCGATTTCCGTATTGAGGAAAAATCGAACGATCAAACACAGCAGATATTATGTTTGTATTTTTTGCTAAAAGAAAGTAGAACTGGTTAGGGAAATATTTTCAACTGCCTTTACCTGATGCAATATAAAAAAAAAAAGTTGAAGAAAGAGAAATAAAATTTTACTTTAATAGCAAATTGTTTAAAAAACAGTGTTAAATTAAGACACATTTTTTTTCGAGAGGAGATATCTGTGGGTGTAGGTGGATGTTATAAAGAACTTTGGGTGGGGTAAAGACTGCACTATTTTACCATTTAAAACACAAACTGCCTGATATTTCAGGGGGGGGGGGGGGTCTCATTGTTCCGCGGGAATGCCTGACCCTTGGGCCATTTTCTGAATTCACCACTGCTAAAAAGTTTTATGAGTTTATTTTATGATTGATATATTTTAGATAAAGTGTTGTCCTTCATTTGATTACGAATATATTCTTTTAATATATATATATATATATTTTATAAGTTATAAATGTTTGCAGATAATGTAAAAATGGATATAATTTTCGTATAATTTTTTAAAGTTTAGATGGTCGATTTTTTAAAATATTCCTTTTTTCAAGCCAGATTCGGATAATATTTCCTGTTTATTTTATTTTATTTTTATTTTATTTTTATTTATTTATTTATTATTATTATTATTATTATTATTTTTTTAGCGCAAGTAAGTTTTGAGTGTCAATCGGGAGGAGAGGGGATCACAATGTCATAGCTGCCAAATTTTATGCTTATTTTTTACAGTTATTTTTTAAGAAGTGAATTTGCTTGTTTTCCTAAATTTTCGATGATTTTAAAATACATTTTTTTTTATTTATTATTACTATTTTTTAAATAGCGGTAGGATAAAAACATAAAACCTAGCAGTTATTCAGTATAATATGATTTTATAAATAGAATTTCAAAAGGAAGTCAATTATAAAAACTGTAAATATGAGGGAAAAATTAAAAAATTAGTCTTCCCGCCGCTTTTTTATGATCGCATAAGGGGTAAATTAGGTCCCAGACACTGAACATTTTGATAGATTTGTAAAATGAAATTTATTAAAATTACAGAAAACTTGCAAATATTCATAATTTATTTAGGAGCTCACAGATCCAACCAGGCCCGGTACAAGCGAAAGCTACCCCAGGCTAATGTAAAATAAAAAGTTCTATCCGGTCCCGACCCGTACAAATAAATAAATTAATAAACTTACCCGGCCCGGTTCAATTTCTACAAAAAAATCCGATTTTTCTTAGCATACAATAATTTTCTTAAGAATATTTTATGCACATTCATGAGCAATATTTTAGTTTAGTATGTATTCGCAGGACAGAAAATACACAATAGCAACAGCAATGTTATCGTTTACTTAGATTTTTAGACTCTTCAACATTTTTTAAAAAAAAATAACTAGTCGTTGGGGGCCACCATAATACTTACCCATCATGGATATGTATATGAAAATAAAACATGTGAAACTATTTATATAATGCATTGCAATTCATAAACAAAATTTAAATATTGTTAATATGCATAGTAATGCTATATTAAAGAACTGCTGATGTACCAATTTCGACAAATTATATAAAACGCAAAACTACTCAAGTAGTACCGAACTGCCTAAAAGAAACATCCTTATAACTCCAAAAATAATAATTATATTAACTAACAATTAACTGCGTCGGATTAAGCGTCTCATTTCCAATTAAAATATACTTCTGAATTGAAATTTGAATGAAATACAGGGTCATGAAAAATCGAAGAATGTGGAAAACAAGATTACAAATACCTCGGCAACTAATAATCCGATCGACTTCGTTCTATATGCAAAATGTGTATTATTTTATTGCCTTTGACGTCCATTCCTTAGAACAAAAAATTCGAAAATTTTTATATACCTTTCATCAGAACGAATTTTTCGAGAGTCCGAAAAAAATAGTTCCGGATAATCGAGGTTGCTGATATTAAATAGGGTTCGTCCCATTCTTACATACTAACTACATACAAAATTTCAAGTCTCTATCTCAATTTGTTCGGGAGATAGAGCGTTTACAGACAGACAGACTGACAGACAGACAGACAGACAGACAGACAGACAGACGGACGGCAAATTTTTTTTTATAAAAATATGTTTTTCGGAATCTCCACTATCTAAAACGTGTAAATCCGTCAAAAAATTTTTTTCAATTTTCAAAACGATTGCAAGACTTACCCTATACTACGTATGATGGGTAAGTAATAATGTAATTTGGAATAAAAGAAAAAAAAAAAAGAGAATTAAAAACGTCGTAGCTTTTAAAGCTGTATAATATAAAGTAGATTTCTGAAAATATTTCTCTGAATTTATTAAATCTGTTCTTAAATTCAAAAAAGCTACTTTCTTACACATTTCTGAATTCATTTTTAGTTGGAAAAAAAACTCGTAAAATTGAAAAGTTTTCTTATTCAGAAATTATGTAATTGATTGGCGCTTTCCAATTTTTGGCAAAATACATTAGAAAATTACTCTTAAAATTGAAGTTTATATTGCAAGGGAAAAGAGAAAAACCTGTCTTTTCATGGCAAGAATACATTTTTTCTTCATATGTAATGTATTTATTAAAAAATGGAAATGCTGTTTGATTTTTATCTCCTCTATAGCTGCCTGTCAATTTTTAAAGTTCTAAATAAAAATGTATCAGAAATTATGTGAATGCTGAGTTTTTTTTATAGAATTGAATCTTAAATTTTCTAAATATCTCTTCACCTCTTCAAACACACTACAACAGCTCCGTTTTTTCTTTTTCGTATTTAGTTTGATTAGCAGTTCATTTATTAAACAAATGGAAAACGTTATTTGATTCGAAATCCCCTAAATAGTCAGGCTATCAATTTTATAATTGTACATTAAAACATGCTGACATTGAGCCCTGCAATATAAAGCTTATGTGAAACGAAAAATGCAATTTTCTACAAAACAATGAGACTCAGGATAATCGCTATTATTTTCCAGCAAAATTCGAATAAACTACTGTTGCTCCTTTTTTTTCATAATTTTAGTTTTAATAAATTCAGAAATAGACTAGATCGGGGAATGGGGGAGATATATTTTTTGCATTATATTTTCTACAGAATCTAAATGTAAAGTAATTAATTCCTTTTTATTCGATGATACGATATCTTTCCAACATAACCAACACGACATATATGTAAACGCACACATATTAAAAAAAAAATTTAAAAAATCAATTAACTTAATTTGTATTAATATTTCTCTTTTTTTTTGGGGGGGGGGGGTATTTGTGAATAACTAATAATTTTAAAATATAAGAACATAATGAACTTAAAGTATCCGTTTTAAATTTTTAAGTAAAGAACCCCCCACCCCCCACCCCCTCCTCAAAAAAAAGAAAGGAAAAAAAGGAAAGAAAACAGTCTAATAATTTTAAACGCTGTGATTGCCGGATAGTGGCTCGAAGCTCCGGCCTATTTTTAGCGGCACTCGGGTCGGGACTTACTTTATTTTACAAACATCGGATTGGGCCTTGTCATTGCATTCTTCCAAGCCGAGCTCGAGACTTACTTTTTACTATAAAACTGGTTCGGGTCTAACCTTTTTTTCCTCGTAGCGATCGGAAGGGAACTCATCTATAGCGAATTTTTATTTAATGTTATTCCGTCTTGGAGGATTTTACTTTGTAGCATTTTTCAGATTTTTAAGCCTCTAATGCGTAGAATAGCACATAATATGTGGATTAACAATATTAATATCAACTGAAACATTTACATACAAATTAACATTAATTAAAAATGAATATCATAGCATAGGGTTCTTCTTTAAAAATAAGATTATAAACATAAAAAAAATCTAAAATATTAATTTTTAATTAGAACTTCTCAAACGGAAAAATCCATGTTTTCTATAAATTTAACTATGACGGATCAGGCTAAGAAGAAGATTTTAATTTTTTTCTTGTCGGGTTAATAACTGCAAGTTGGCCGAACATTTATGTTTTTTACCTACCAGGTCATTATTTTTTATATGTTCTGGGCCGGTACAGGACTGAAAATTTCGGCTCTTACCACAAAAATGCATCTTTTATCTAAAAACTAAAGCAAAATAATTCGAGCATACATTTAAAAATTCTCTTTTGTACGATATACATGATAGAAGACATAAAATTGCGTCATTTTTACAACCAACCAACCAATTGTAAAAGAGCCGGGAGTCGACTCACTATCTCGACTCATTAACCAAGTGAATCGAGTCAGAGTCGACTCCTCAAGATGAATCGAAATGCCCAACCCTAGAATACAAAGCATTAACGGCACCAGGTGTACAGCAAAGATGAGCTTATATAAGAAAACAAAACACAAATCAGCCACTATTAACAGCGGCCGACTTGCATGAGTTTTTAATGTATATGGAAGTAGTAGTAAAATATTATACTATTATTTATAAATAAAATATTATTTTACAAATTTTATGGTGTGAGCTTAATATTTAAATTTCATTATTTTGCTTTAAGATTCTGTACAAGTATGCTAGATTTCTGCACCAAAGAAAGGGATTTAGACGTTTCTGTGTTGTAAATATTAACACAAAATTCGTATGAATATATTAAAAATAACTTTTCATGTTCAATGACTTTTTCTAATATACGAACATTAAGTAGAGAAATAACACGATTTAAAAAGAAAATTAATTTTATACTTATGCTTTTCATTTAACAAAAGTATGATACTTAAGAAGACGTAATCCATTCGCGGACGTCGTCAAAATCGTTCGGAGTTTTCCGAGGTTTTCATTGAACCTTGGATTGCCTTGCTTAAATAAGGGTTGGGTTCTTTTAGTAACACCCCTCGGAGGGCATCTCCCCCCTTTAGCACCTATATAACTCGTGTTGATAATTGGCCATCAAATTACAACACTATTCAAAAGAGATTCTACTTCAATGACTTGAAATTTACATAATTCTTTCGATATTTTTCGGTTACAAAAATAAAACAACTATCACCTTCGGACATTTTAAATAATATTTATTGAAATTTTACCTGTACACATCAACTGCACAACATTTTTCAATAAAAAATTAAGTTTGGTTTGGTTTGGATTATTTTATGTCGGCCGATTATCTACACGTGGGATATAGGCCCGAATGGGGTGGGATGCCCTCCGTGGGTGTCTTTCTAAGGGAGCCTAACCCTTGTTTACGAAACTAAAAATATAAATTTTAAAAAATTAAGATTATGTTTTTGATTTTCTATGAAAAATGTGCCTATACATGACGTAACTTGTTGCACTGTCTCCTTCATCCTCTGCAAATGTAATGAATTACTAATTTGTCGCCAAAAAGCTTAAAGTAAATTCTTGCACGTAATTAATTGTGCTGTAAATTAAATGTTTAATTTTCGAATTTGCAGTTATTATTCAAACAATTACGTGAAAAAAAAATAACTCAAATTGAAATGGAAAGAGTTGTATAAAGAGGAAATTTAAACTGACGATAGATAGTCAGATTAAAGAGAACGAAGGAAAAGTAGCTAATTACTTACTTTGAAGTCAAATAAAGACGGATCAAATCATCTGGTGATTCTGGGCTAGATTAATATACCGTTTTTCGATGGAAGTTCATAAAATGTGGATTAAAAAATGCCTTTACACGAATGCACTTAAAGTTAATAAAGACTTTGTGTATTTGAAAATAAAGAAAGAAGATAGTAATTTAACAAACAGTGTTAGTTATTTTCCACATGTTTTAACTGTTTTCATTCTGTTAAAGTAAAGATAGCATTGAAGGAATTGAACTAGATATAGAACTTTTTGACTCAAGTATAATTAGGATGAGCGAAGCGAATCCTCTTATAGACAACACAAATTACATTTTGTCATAGACTTTACATAAAAAAAAAAAAAAAACTATCCTACATTTTGACTAGAAATTAAACATGAACACAAACTATGATCTGTACGTTTGCCCAATATTATATTTTTCAGAATAACCTTTAAAAATTATTATTTTGATTAATTTTACAAGTTTTTCTACTACGGACGCATTTCTGCAATGAAAAATCAAACACGTATAGTTTCAGAAGAAAAAATAAATCACTGAGCAGCTAATTAAAGGTAGAAACTGGATTAATTAAATAGATAAAAAATATTTTTTCTTTTAAAATATCTCAAAAACCTTTGGACACTCAAATTAAAATATTTCCACGTGAAAAATGACATAAAATAGTTTGACGAATTTAAGAAAAAAAGAATATTACGCCATAACTTTTCTATACAAGATTCCTACATATGGATTAAATAAATAAATAAAATATATTTTCTTTTAAAATATCTCAAAAACCTTGAGACTAAAATTGAAATATTTCCACTTGAAAAATGATATAAAATAATTTGACAAATTTAAGAAAAATGTAATATTACGTCATAACTTTTTATGCAAGATTTTTACGTAAAAGCTAAAATAATATATATATATATATATATATATATTTAATATTACGTGATATTGGAAATATAATGAACGAAAGGCAGATAATTATAACAGCTTTTTTATTTTATATTATTGAAAATAACTGCAGAATTTATACTTCAAACCGCTAAATAACATTAAACTTTCTTATATTAAAAATGTATGTTATTTGACAGGAAAATATGCATTGTAATAGAACACTTTATTAAGATTGGTTGGAAATGATGCATATTTTTGTGGTCATTCCTTTTAATCATATAATAATTTCACGATTTTTTAATGAAATTTTTAAAATATTTTTTTAATAAAAATCATAGCATATTTTTAATGAATTAAAATTTTTGAAAATTGAATTACTTATTTTTCAGTGTTAAGATTCAAATACATAATTTATTCTTGTTATGTGAAATCATTTACGCAGACGATATTACACATTTTAAAAAAATTATATCTATATATACATATATATATTTTTTTTTTTTTTTTTTTTTTTTTTTTTTTCAAAACTACAATAAAATATTGCAACCAAATAAAATGAATTGTTAAATTCGTTACATAAAGAAGCATTCGAATTCGAAGGTTGAAAATTGAACCAAATAAAACGTATTTATTAGTAAGAGGTAATTACTATTAGTATTATCTTCAATATGTTTGCTGGGTACTACTAGGTTATCCCGTCGACAAAAAACCATCGCCAAATTATAAGATTATATGCCAATAAAGGATGATCGTGAATGTCACATTCAATGACATTAAATACGATACATGTGTTTAAAATGTCATTAAGTGATTTTTATTACAACTTTTTATTTGTATTTTTATTAATATTCAACTAATTATTTGTTTTTTCGATTTTTAAAACAAAAATAATGCCAATGCGTATAATTTGGCTATTAGTTTGGCCATTTGTATAATTTGGCAAAATTGGTCGACGGGATAATGGAGTAGTACCGTTTGCTGTTTAAAAACAATATATGGAATTGGAAGGAATTTACATTTCTAAAATTAAAATAGGCCAAAATATAAAATAACGTTTTTGCTTAATAAAAATGCAAAAAATAAATGAATAAATAAATAAAAATAAACAAATATATAAATAAATAAAATAAAATAAAAAATAAAAAAAGTAGCTCTTGTTGAAATATGTCAATGAAGTTGCAAACAATACTAATCAGCAGGTTCCTGTGTTTCTTTCATACTTTTGTGAAAGATTTTCGGTGCTGCCATCTATTGCAAATTGCATGAATATGAGAAATGTTTACTGATAGAAATTAGTCATTTATACTTTGTATAGTTTATTTCTGTTTTGCCTTTATTTCTCTCTCAAAACTATCATTTTACGATTGGAATTGTATAAAAAATCATTGTAACTTTTGAAAAATAATATATAAAGCTTAGCTTTTATATTATTTTTTAATATATTAGCTTTATATTAGCTTTTATATAAAGCTAATTAAAAAAATCAATTTATTAATGACAGACATTCAGAAAAAAAAGGCTATTATTAACTAAAATTAAGAACTAATTTAGAACATGACATATTATGTTCATATTTGAAGTAATAAACTGAAGAAGTAGAAAAAAAATCATTAAAAGTTATTGTGTTTCCAAATCTTCTCAGAGTATTACTTTTCAAGGGACTCTTAAAGCTTACAAACATTCGATTTTTTTTCCCCTTTAATACGTTAATCTACTATATCTTTTCTGAACATTTTGATATAATTGTTTCCTTGAAATTCTCAATTAGAACAGAAGATATGGCTTTTGGAATGTACACACTCAATAGCTGAAGAGGCATTTCCGAAACTTATTTTTCTCCAAATGCCATTTTTGAGTATAACGCACGCGATATCTCAAAAACTTATTATTATTATTCCATACAATTTTCAAAACACATTTTTCGTGCTAATTTGTATAAACTGGACCTAAAATTTTGTTTTTATTAATTAAAAAAAAATTGTTTTTAGATGTTTATATTGCTGAAATTTTTAAAATTTTGCTTTACTTAAGTACAACTTTCTATTAAAAATAAAAAAATGATTTAAATATAAATTTGTTTAAGTTCAATGTATTTATGATAATCTGGTGTATAAGTAGGCATCAAAATTTTCATTTTAGTTGCTATATTTATTTTGTGATCGTGCCAATACAAAAAATGTTCGGCCCGTCCAATACCTGACATTTTCGAGTCTCCTGTAAATACTAATTCATTATCTGGAAATTTTTTAAAGGTATTTTTACATGAAAGAATAGGATTATATCTTTTATCATAATGAAATTTATGTTTTTAAATTGCATACATTTTAAGGTATCAAAAATTGAAAATAGTCTGTTTTCATTTTTTCCCATTTTAAAGAATCCTGAGAATCGTTCATAAAGTATTAGCATTTGATTGGTGCTGCCATCTATTATCAGCATTATTAAATAACTATTATTTCTATGGTACAGCTTTTGAAATCGTTCGAAACTAGAAATTCCGGAAGATAATTTTCAGTTGTGTTATGTAATCATAAACTCTCCATAATGAAATAAAGCATTATTTTGCAGCATGACCATAGTGGTAGCTTGAGAAATCCACGTCTATGGAGTTTTCGTTTAAAAGAGGAATTGATGTTTTTCTACCTTTACACTGAGGATCAGAACGACAAAGTTAATACTAAAGAATATTCATAATAATAATAATAAATATGTGTATATCTGTTCTATTACAGTATTTTAATATTAAAAGATTCCAATGCAGAATTTTTCGTCATACTAGTTTAATCAATTCGAGTGGAAATCGAATAAAATATGTTAAGGTACTATTAGGTTATCCCGTCGACCAAAAAATTATCGCCAAACTATAAGATTAAATGCCAACAACGGATGATCGTGAATGTCACATTCAATGACATTAAATGCGATACACGTGTTTAAAATGTCATTAAGTGATTTTTATTTCGAATTTTATTTGTATTTTTGTTAATATTCTACTAATTATTATTATTATTATTATTATTATTATTATTATTATTATTATTATTATTATTATTATTATTATTATTATTATTATTATTATTATTATTGTTGTTGTTGTTGTTGTTATTTTAAAAAATTATGTCAATATGTATAATTTTGCTATTAGTTCGGCGATTTGCATAATTTGGCGAAATTGGTCGACGGGATAACAGAGTAGTACCAAATGTTTTTTGATTTTTTTGAAAAACCCATTTTCTCAAAAATTACTGTACCGAATTACATGCCATTAACTGAGTTTATACAGACATCAAAGATGCATAACTAGGAATTTTTGTATAATTTTCGGATTATAAAAAGAATGTTAAAAATCGATTATAAAATTTACAAAAATAAAAATCATATATTTGATTGAAAATTACCACTTGTAAAAAATTCTTCATATGAGCCCGCATATTATTTATAAATGTCGAAAGCTTGCATTGGGTACTATATATAAATATTTACAAGGATATGTATAAAATTTATTAATATTCATTCAAAGGCGTTATTCGGGGCGGAGCTACTCAATTTTGGTATCCGAAGAATTTTTGAAACAATGTCAGCAGACAATGCATCAATTGATGTATTACAGATTTCATTAAGGATATTATAGACCATAATTTTTAACACTGTCGATACTAATTCGAAATCAAAAACTGATTTTTTGTATCGGTAACAATAGAGAAAAGTATTTTTGTCTGGAAAACAACATTCTTCGATATTGAAATGTAATGACAGTTATTCTAATGATTTTTATTCAAACATTTTCACCACTTATAATGAAGGGTAATAAGAGTAAGTAGGCTTAGTAAAAAACACATGTTTATTTCCCCAAGATTTAAGGTGAATGAGAGAAAGGATACTTTCCCCTACATATGCCGATGCCCATGCATGCTACGTTTCACTATTCTTTCAAACATCCTCATAAATGCGCTTAATTTTAAAATAACTTCGTACTAATGAAATCAGTTGAGTTCATATCAGAAGATATGCATTTAAATTGGAAGGAACAGCTGTTTTAATTTAAATCATTTAATGACCCTTAACAATAAAACGGGAAAAAAGAAAGAAAGAAAGAAAACAAAAATTGTAAATTTGTAACTGTTTTTTAATTCTAAATTTTTTTTTTAGAATATAGTAAATACTCACAAAACGAAACATGTATTCCGGAATCTTGACTCAAACAAAATAATTTTAATATTAAGTCTCGGTGAAAACAATGCAATAAGAATTGACAGTGTATTTGTTTATATGGGCCTGCTTGGTTAAAATCAGATTACACAAGGCAGTGCAGGATTCTAGTTTGTAAAATACAGATTATGAAATCAGTGACCTGAACTGTAATCGTAAGACTAGTTTGGTAATCGTAATCCAATAAAAAATATTAATGGTAATCTTAACGTAATCGTAATCTGGAATTTAAAAAATAGATAATCAAATATGTAATTGTAATTCAACTTACATAAATAGACATAATCGTAATCTGTTTTTAGAAATTGGAAGTAATGATAATCGTAATCGATTACAGTTATCCGTAATCGACTCGAAGTCTAGTCTCGACGCATGCGAAAATAATTAATTCAAATCCAAATTTTACGAAAAATTCCGATTTTTCTTAATATACAATTAAGGTGCTTTTAAAGAAGATTGTATGCATAATTATGGGGAAAATTTACAGAATATTTTAAATCAGTAAGTGTTTGTAAAACAGAAAATACCAAATACCAAAATTGATGATTACTTAATCGCTTAAATACTTCAACATCTATTAGAAAAATAATCTAATTTTGAATAAAATATAAAAATAGAGGATTAAAAAACAATAACTTTTGCAGCTGTGTAATAAAAATGTTGCATTTTCCCCCGTAATTCATAAAAGCTCAAATACAAAGCAACTTTCTAACACGTTAACAAATGCAGAAAAACTTGGCTTGCCCCAAACATTTTAGGCAAAAAATGCAAATATTTATTATTAAACGTCAATATTCAACTAAATTGGGAAATTTATTACTATTAAAGAATTGTACTTTTTAGACATTAAAATTAAACCACGATAAAACATGTGAAAAGTAACCTGCCTACAACTTAATCTTGTTTTAAATGAAAAAATGCGTTGATGCATGCAAAATATATAATAATACATGAGAAAAGAATATAATACCTTTAAACCTACTAAGGTTGGTTGATTTTTGTCGTCCGATTATCTACGCTAATGGGATATAGGACCAGGGGGAGTGCCCTCCGCGGGAGTCTTTCTAAGGGAACCTAACCCGTATTTACGCAAGGTTCCAAGAAAACCACGGAAAACTCCGAACGGTTAGGCCGACAGCCGCGATTGGGTTCGAACCCAGCACCTGCCGTCTACCAGTTGAGAGGTCCGAACCTCTCGGCCACTGGTGGGGTCTAAACCTACTAAGGAGGAAACTAGTCTATAATGCATATTTTTTTTCTTTTTTAAGCGATTTCGCCGTAGAAAATTTTACTGTATAGCTTTTTTCAGAATCTCATGTCTCATATACACAGAATATGGATTAATGATGTTAATGTTAACTTTAAGGTTTACAAACAATTAGATATTAATTTGAAAACTAAATATCAAAGCACAGGGCGCTTTTTTAAAGCGGAAGATTATAAGCTAAAAGAAAGGCTAAAATAACTATTTTTGGTCAGAAGTCTGGTACAGAAATTATGGAACATTTTTAACCATATCGACGAAGAAATCCATGTTTTCTAGAAATTTAGAGGGACAGGGACGGGCCTATGCCAAGAATTTAACTATTTTTCCAGCTTAAGTTAGGTCATTATTTTTTTTTTTTTATGAGCCAAGACGGGATCGTGTGAAGCTTTTAAGTTTTATACCGAGTTGGGCTACTAATTTTTTTGTACCTGCCGAACTTCTAAAGTTTATGCCGGATTCGGGTCGAACTTCTAAATTTTATGCCGGAATAGACCATTGATTATTTCTGTATTTGCCTGTCAATAGTCTTGAAGTTTCGGTCGATGCAGATATCTAGTTTGTGTGTTCCTGTTCTCATCCAACAAAGTATAATACGAAAGACTTCTTTTAAATAAAATTAAAAACAAAATAATTCAAGAATATGCTCAAAAATTATTTTCTCCGTAATTCATCTGATACGACAAAAAGAATTGCATCATCTTTACAACCAACCAATAAATCATACCTCCGAAAATAAGTCGAGAGTCGAACTACTATGTGTTAGAAAATTAGTCTTTTGTTCTTGAACTTTTCACTAGATGGCAGCACCACACAATTCTTCTTGTTTTAAAAACCGGGCACATAGCAATAACTTCCTGCGTCAGGCGTCGCTATTTTTTATCTTTCGTGTCGGCACTTTGATGTAAAATTGCTATTTCAGTGAACTGAATCTGCACTTCAAGAGAGAAATCGAACTCGAAATCAGTTAACAGCTTTACGACTGAAGATGGGGGAGATAAACATTCCCTTCCTTTGTCAATTCGGTAGGGTTCTTTTCTCAAAAATCATTTACCGGGCAAGTCTTCATCAACCTTCAACCCGCTGTTCAACTCGCAGTTGAGAAACCTTTGGTTAGCAAATCTAACCGTCGGTTAATATTTGAAATTCATCGTTAACTTCAGAACCGAGATCAGACAACCTCGGGTTAGTAAACTTCAGGTTGAAATAAACCTGACGGCCAGACCTGATTGGCCAAACGAATCACATGACGTACGTATCCCGTTCATGAGTTCTGTACTCACGTTTCACCAATTTTTAATTACGAAGCAAAAACAAGTTTTTAAATGCATACTTGTACTTAATTTCTAGATAGATAAATTTCAAATTACAGGTTGAGATTTTGTGGTTTTATTCATTCCCAAAATTAGATTCAAAGATTAGAAACACCGATACAGTTATAAGATTTTTATTTTTACAAGATTTTGCGTTACAGTAAAATTCTTTCATAAAAATTACTTGATGAAAAAAAAAATATATTTTTTCTTTAATCATTAAATTAATTAAACGATTTTCTGACCAGGCTAGCAATAGTAATTTGAATAAAAGAAAAAAAACGAGCTAGTTTATTTATTTATTTTTCAACGAATATTAAAATATTGAAAATACATATATTTTCTCAAATATTCATTCTAATGTTTTTCTAACGTAAATGTAATGTTTTAATTAATTTAACTAAAGTAATTGATGCGTAAATTTTTAAATGTGAAAATTTTCAAGATAAATCTTTTGAAAAATGCTTCTAAACAAAAGTAATTATTTAAAACAAGTAAGAAAATTAATTATTATAGTGCATTATAGTTCAACGGCTTTTAATTTTGCGATCACAAAATTCTTGCTTTTTACGATTGCATGCTTTAAACAAATATAAAAAAGCTGAAAGTGAAATGTAGGGAAAAAACTGCTTTACTTTTTCTTTTACTTGTGTTACGAAATTCCAGATTCCGCCAACCTAATTTTCTGGGAAATTTTTAAAGGTGAATCGGGAAAAAAAAAAAAAAAAAAAAAAAAATCTTTGAGAAGGTTATGAGACTATTCGGATTCTAGAAAGGTAAAATTCATAATTCAGATACAGGTTGACGGGAAAATTTTAGTACATTATATAGCATATATAATTCGTCGCTTTTATTGTTTATAATAAGTTACATTTTCTACGCGATATTTTGGCTATAAACGATTTGTTCAAGAAAGGGCAAACTGCTACTTAAATAAGCCCGTATATTTTTATGTATCGACACTTTTTAAAAGGGAAAAATTATAATTAAATTTTATTGAGACAGGAGGTTTATAAGTATTGGAAAAAATTATTCTGGGCCGAAAAAAAAAATCTGATCCCGCCTTTTTTTTTTTTTTAATTTAAATAAAGAAAGTAAATATTCTCCTCGCAGCTACAATAAAAGAGATTCTTGGTACATAGAAAAAATCGCAGTCTCGCATGATCCAGCGCTTATCTTTCAAGATTAAGGAACTGCAAAAATTTACAAATTCGTTTTTTTAATTATTTATTTAGCATTTTCTGAATTACTGATATTTTATAGATTCCGTTTCTAAAAAGTTAAACACTTGAAGAAGCTGTAGTGATTTTTGTCTCACATTGCACGAGCAAGTTGTAAAATTTTAAACACAATTTATTAAAACTATGTTTTATGAAATGATAACAAAATATTTCAGTAATGAGTCAACTGATTGTATTTTGTCCAATGAAACTTTATGCATTTATGCTGTGTTTCACAGATGCTTTATTGTTATTATTGTTATCATTTAAAAAAAAATTATATAAAAGAAAAAAAAAAAGATTTTTTATTTGTCGAAATATACGTTTGTTCTGTTACCAGATTTTGACATCTCGAAATGTGATTGACCAGAATTTTTGACGTCAAAGCTGTTGTGTTTTGTTGAAATAATATTTCTCGAAAAACAACGGTGATGATGGATTCAATGACGCTTATGTGTTTTTCTATAAAAATTAATAGAAATATGTTAATTTAATTTTCAATTTGATTATTTTTATCCAGTCAGTCATTTCTAAACAATATCCTGCGTATATTTATCTTTTAATACTTTGATCAGTAAGTATTTACATATCTGCAATGTTGACCTCCTCTCGGAATTTTTGAAAAATTTTGTTTTAAAATAAGGAAAAGCATTGTTTCCACCTTTTTTTAGCAAAGTTGTAACAATAAAGTTTAATTGCAATTTTCTGGTGAAAAATTTATCAAAATTAGGTGGGATATAATATATCCAACCGCCCTGCAAGGGGTTAACGTGTAAATATACATTTCGCTCCCCCCCTCCCCCCAAAATATTTTTCGTTATTTGAGGGCAGGGTGTGTGGATATTCTTCGTTTTGAAGACTTCTAATGATTTTTTAAAAAACCATCTAATTCCGGAGGGGGGGGGGGGATGGCGGCTGGTGCGGGTGTATTTTTTTCCATTTTTGTAACTATTACTACAGGAAAAAATATTAAAATTAAACAAAGAATAGTAAAAAAAAAATTTCTCTGGCAAAGCAAAAAATGGGGAAGTAACTTAAATTTCATGTGGGGGACGGTATTATAGACTTTGATAATTAACTACTTATTACATCTACAAAATATCAAGTAGTCCTGAAATTTTATCAATAATTCTAATAAATCTAATAAATTTTTGTAAATTAATGTATTTTTTCAATTTAACATTTTTTTTACATAATTGTTAACAATAGAAATATTCTGATATTTTAAACTTTTTAATTTAAAAAATAATTGAACTTTCTAACACTTTCGCGGTTTGTGATAGATATATAACATCTTGTAGAATTTGTTTTGGGCACCATTAATAAATAACAAATAAAATTTGACTTTTTTTAATAAAGTTTTTTTTTTTTTTTTTTTGGTATTTCACAAATAAAGGTGATTAATTAAAAAACACGGAGCATTCCAAATGAAACTTGTGTACGCTATACGGTTTTGAATGGGTAAAGCTGTAAAGGTTATTTTACAGGAAAATCGATGTTTTAATTTTCATAAAGGAAGGCTAATGTAGAAAGTTCTTTAATTGTTCATTTATTTATTATTACAATAAAACAACAAATGTGAAAAATATAGAAACAAAAACGTAATTTGTTAAACAAATTAAAAACAAACCAGTTTATTTCTTACATTTTTTTAGGGACATTTCTTAATATATTTCATTCAGTTATTTCTGCGTTTAATGTTATATTTTTGTAACAAATAAGCTAAATCAATTGAATATTTAAAAATAAAAACAAAATTCAAACAATATGATAATTTAAATAGCCTAAAAACTTAGATTTCCTTTAAATTAAATCGAAATAAATCTTAAACATTTTTTTTAAATGTTTATTAATGTATTTCATTTATTTAGTTCTATATTTAATGTTACATTTTTGTAACAAATAAGCTAAATCAATTAAACCTTTTAAATAAATCAAACAATATGCAAAATTAGATAGTCTAAAAACTTAGATTCCCTTAAAACTTAATCGAAATAATTCTTAAATTTTAAAAAATGTTTTATTGCATTTTACATATGTTTTATCATTTCATACGCACTCATCATAAGTATAATACAAAATTACAACACAAATGTTTCTATTTTAAAAATGAAAAAAATCTAAAACTTACTTAGATGTATTTTTTATTTTTTTTATTTTTTTTAACGGGACCTAAGTGTTTAATGCGTTTTAAGAATCATATTGTTTGATTTTAACTTTTTTTGCCACAAAACTTTACCATTATCCTCTTCAGACCCAGTATACCCCAAAGAATACACAACTATACATTTATTTTTCACGTGTATAAATAATGTTAAAAAAAATGGTGTGAAAGGGGTCTAACTAGCAGAACTAAACATTCGTTTCTTATAGCGCTTTTTTAGCGAGATATTTGTTACATAACAATGGGTTGAAGCAAAAATGTTCGAAATATACAAAAATGAAATCGTAAATAATATTGTGTTTTAAGATATATATTTTTTAATCCATTAGTAATAAAAAGTTATTAAATACGTAATTATGTCATTGTTTTGCAATGCAAAAAAGAATAAAATACGATACAAAATTTCCAAGGAATTGACAAAAAATATCTTTATTGAGTCCTCCCATCTCATGGAATTGTATATGCAAAAAATGAATTTATTTATTTATTTATTTATTTTTTGGCTTTTCATCTTGTTTAGTTATTAATTTGTTTAATATTATTTTAGAGAGCGTAATTTTCAGTTGAGTAAAAAAACTAAAGTTACAATAAAATATGTAATATGTTTGAAAATTTATAAACATTAACATTATTTCGGTATAGGTTTTTGGTGTTAATGAACATTTATCAAGATTTTCAAGCATCATATGAAACAATTTATTTTATATTTTTAGATTTTTATTATTAGAAATATTTTTTAAAGAATATCAAATGTCACATTAATTAATTAAACATATTATAATATAATACATATATAACATTACAATATTATAATATAATGATATACATTATTATTATAGTAATAATATAAAATATAATAATATTATAATCATAAATAACAAAATTAATTAAAACAACTAAATCATTTGATGAATCGATTTCCTGTGATTGGTTAATTTAATCAATTCATTTTATCATCTCTTGGCAACAATTACCTGCAATAGTATTAAAAAAAAATTTTAATATGCTTTATAAATTTTCTCTTGATATTTCCCGTACAAATAGTGTAAATTTAATATTTCAATAAAGACTACAAATGAGAATCCACTTAATTTAAAATTTACACCGTAAAATATTACAAGACTATTTTTATGGTTTTAATTGGTAATTTTTTTGGGAGATTTCGTTTCTTCTTCAGTTTAAAAAATCGGTTGTGTCCCCCGCAACCGATATTTCCATAAGGAAGATATTAGGGATGGACATCCACTCCTCTTGGGAAGTTGACTCATCTCATCAATGAGACGACTTAGTGTTGGAATTTTATGCCATGTGAAGGCATGAATAGATCTAGTTGTTCCTCAATAATAATAATAATAATAATAATAATAATAAAAGTTAAAAGCTTTCCCTTTCAGGCATGATGTATTTAGTCGGAATATATTCTTATAATGAACAAAAAAACATTTATTTGATGAAAATACAGTGGAATAATAAATTGCACATAAGAATGAAGAACTTTAGAACATTTAAAAAAAAAGTGGACATTCTTGACACTATTTACAAAATACCAAAATAAAGAGAAATAATTTGAAATGCATATATGTTTTAGCTTGATGCAGGTTTTAATGAATAAGAATTATTCATTTGGATAATAAAGGATTTTTTTTTTTTTTTTTTACTCATGGAAAACATTTTTATGCCAATTGCTACCAAAGTCATAGACTGATTATTCTGAGTCTGTTCTAGTAAAACAAGAAGAATTGTGTGATGCGGCCACCTGGTGATAAATTCTGTAACAAAAGAACAATTTTCTAACACATAGTTGTTCGACTCTCGACTTATTTTCGGAAGTACGATTGATTGGTTGTAAACACTACGTAGTTCTTTTTTTTTTCTTGTATTAGATGTATTCGGAGAAAAAAATTTTAAGCATATTCTTGAATTATTTTGCTTTTAATTATATTTTTAAAAAGTCTTCCATATTAGACTTTGTTGGATGAGAACACTAGATGTCTGCATGGGCCGAAATTTCAAGGCCATTGCCCGGCCCATACAGAAACAATCAACGGTCCACCCCGGCATAAAATTTAAAAATTCGACCCGAGTCCGGTTCGGCAAGTACAAAAAAAAAAAAATAATAGGTATGGAACTTAAAAGCTTCACACGATTCCGTCTTGGCTCGTACAAGAAAATTATTTGCCTGTCCAGGCCGGAAAAATAGTTAAAATCTCGGCATAGGCCCTTCCTGATCCCGCTAAATTTCTAGAAAACATAGATTTTACGTCGATATGGTTAAAAAATTTTCCATAATTACTATACCAGACTTCTGATCAAAAATACTTTTTTTAGTCTTTCTTTCATATTTATAATCTTCCTTTTTAAAATGCCCAGTGCTGTGATATTTATTTTTTTATTTAATATTTATTTGTTTGTAAATGTTCCAATTACCATTAACATCATAAATCGATATTCTATGTATAGGGGACTTAAGATTTTGTAAAATGCTATGCAATAAAATCTTCTGCGGCAGAATCGCTTTTGGTCCAGTGCACACGTCCGATTTTTCAAATTCCGGCGCCATTGCAGTGCCGCAATTACGGCGTAGAACACAAAGGAAACAGGTATGGCATGCACACATGCCTCCGGCGCCGTTGCGGCGACGTACGTCCACCTTGCGGTCGTTTAAGAAAAAAATATGCATTATAGGCAAGTTTCCTCCTTAGTATGTTTAAATGTGTTATATTCTTTTCTCACGTATTATTATATTCATTTTGCATACAATAACACATTTTTTCGTTTAAAACAAGATTCCGTTATAGGCATGTTACTTTTCACATGTTTTGTCATGTTTTAATTTTACTGCCAAGAAATTAGAAAAATCTTTACAAATTAGTTGAATAATGGAGTTTAAAGAATATTTGCATTTTTGGCTAAAGGTTTTGGGCCAAACCAAGTTTACTGCTTTTGATAATGTGTCAGAAAGTTCTTCTTCGTATTTGAGCTTTTATGAATTACACGGGGGGTGGGATGCAAAATTTTTGTTACACAGCTGCAAAAGTTATTATTTTTTAATCCTCTTTTTTATATTTTAGTCTTAATTAGATAAATTTTCTAATGAATGTTGAAGTATTTAAGAGACTAGTGAATC
Source organism: Maratus speculifer (assembly GCA_964019185.1). NCBI lineage: Eukaryota > Metazoa > Arthropoda > Arachnida > Araneae > Salticidae > Maratus > Maratus speculifer. Next base: position 800,621 of record CAXHSM010000010.1, read on the forward strand.
ATTAACTTTGCTATTGTGTATTTTCAGTCTTAAAAACAGCTACTAATTTAAAATATTCTAAAAATTTTCCCCGTAACTATGCATACAAACTTCTTTAAAGGCTTCTTAATTGTATGTTAAAAAAAATTGGAATTTTTCGTAAAATTTGAGTTAGTCAAACTGGGTCTGAATTGATTATTTTTTTATACGCATCAGGACAAGTTTTCGAGTCGATTATGGAGATTTGTAATCAATTACGATTACGATTACTTTTAATTTCTAAAAACAGATTATGATTATGTCTCTATTTATGCAAGTTGGATTACGACTACATATTTGATTACTTATTTTTTAAATTCTAGACTACGATTATGTTAAGATTATGATTAATATTTTTTGTTGGATTACGATTATCGAACTAGTCGTTTACGATTACAGTTCAGTTACACTGATTTCATAATATGTATGTTACAAACTAGAATCCTACACTGTGTTGTGTAACCTAATTTTATCCAAAGCAGACCCATATGATCAAGTGCACTGTCTATTCTTGTTGTATTATTTTCACCCAGACTTAATACTAACATTATTTTGTTTTAGTCAAGATTCCGGAATACATGTTTCGTTTTGTTAGTTTTTACTGTATTCTGAAAAATAGTTCTAGAATTAAAAAACAGTTACAAATTTACAAAAAAAGTGTTATTTTCTTTCTTTGTTTTTTTCCTGTTTTATTGTTAAGGGTCATTAAATGAGTTAAATTAAAACAGTTGTTCCTTCCAATTTAAATGTATATATTCTGATATGAACTGAGCGGATTTTATTATTACGAAGTCATCTTGAAATTAAGCGCATTTATGAGGATGTTTGATTAATAGAAAAGAGAAAAGTGGAATGCGAAATTCTAATTTGAGATTTATGAACATCGACGTACGTAGGGGAAAGTCCCTCCCCCCTCATATACACCTTAAATCTTGGAAAGAGAAACCTGTTTTTCACAATCGCTTTTTTTAAATGCAAATTATGAACATGGAATGAGTTACAAATATAATTATTTTCTACAGCATTCTCTTTGCAAGACATTTAGGAAAACAGAACAAAACGAAATTTGAAAATGAAAAGTTTTAAATGTTCAAAAATAAGCTTCTACTAAAAGTATAGAAACTGGAGAATAGAGGATATTCCATCTACGTTATGATCATGTGAGCAAGGCAAAAACTTCTAGCGTAAAGAAGAGAAAGCATCATTGGACGTAATGTAAATCCTAACTAGCCAATGAAACAGTTTATAGGGAAAGCAGTAGCGGCCTCGCTGATTATCATTTAGAAGTTCTTTGGTTAAATTACTGGTACCACGTGACCTTTTACAGCCTCAAACGCAGATTTGGAATATCCTCTATTGAAACAGTTCATTCTTTTTTTCTCTCGTCTTGATGTCTCTGTCCCCCTGAACCCCACGCATAAAACGAAACGGAAACACGTCAAAGCCGAAGACTTAAAAATAAAGTATGAAACAGTCTTACGATAGGAGGGTATCTAAGTGGGGGGGGCGGGGGGCATAGCGACTGACAAAATAGTCTTGCTTCTCATTTAAATATTTATCAGTAAGTCATTTGGGAAGAATTAATTTTCTGGTAATTTTTTTTAAAATAATCACAGATAAATTTGATTACATTCAAAAAATCAGAAAGGAGTAATTGAATTTGCTGGTACATATGCTAAAAGAATGTACCATCAAATAAGCACCATTGCCCTCCACTTCTTAATGAAATCCTGCGTACGCGGATAGTTTATTTATTTTATTACATTTTCACGCGGTCTTATTTTATTTTTTTCTATTGATTCTGTTAAACTAAACATAGATAAAGAAAACATCTTTTATTACTAGTGCTACAGAAAGATAATTCAGCTATATGTGCTTCAGCGATTATCCTGTACAACGAAACATACTTTATCGATAAAATAGGTATAGAATGGAGTATCGTATGAAAATCGGAATTCATATACTTATACCAATGCAGAATATCAACATACAAAATCTTATTCAAAACAAATATATTAGTATTATTTTTAAAATAAATAATAAATATCGTTTCGTAAAATTATTTTAAAGCTTTAAGCTTTAATGTTTAAAAATATTAAATATTAGTAATGACATTTTAGAATATATAAGGATTAAAATTATGAATTAGAAATAATAACAGATTTTTATCCTAAAATATTTAAATGATAGGTGTAGAATTGTAGAATGAATGTAATAGTTTCAAAATAGTGCTCTTCTTTTCAAAATTCGTACGGGTACAGTTATTTTCCTGGTGGAATACCAGCATTTCATTTTCAAAAAATAAATATAATTCAAAAGCGCGAAATCTCATCTTTTTTAGTCAGAGATGTTCAGTAAGAAAGTACTGGTTGGTACCCAAGAATTTCCTGCTGTTGAAATTCCTGTCAAATTGTCCTATCGAGATATTTACGATAACTGTATTCTTTAATATCAGCTTCTATATAAATCAAGTTAGTCTGTATAAACCAGCTGTATAAGCGACAATGTACTATTGGAACTGGCATGCCTTAATTGTATTATATACAGTAGTTTGATACAGGCTGACTTATTAAATATTTTAACTTGTTAAATTGTTTTAGGTCCATTCTGACCCAAAATGACGCACTAATCCAAGGTACTTGAAATTGCAACCTAGTCCGTTGGTTTTCTTAACCCAAAAATGATAAAAAATAGAAAATTTAGTCAAAATAATTAGAGTGTTTTAAAGGTAAAAATTGTTTGACCCGCAGTGACTCCAAAATAACCCATTTATCCAAAATTTCTCGAACATATGATCCAGCTTGACCCCGACACATTATGAACCAAAATTACCCATTAATTGAATTTTCTGTAACATGCGACACAGCCAAATGTTTTTCTCGTGTCGGAAAAATAAAAAATGAAAAATTTAATCAAAATCGTTACACCTATATTTTATATAAAGTTAACGTGACCCATAGTGACCCAAAAATGGCCAACTAATCGGATTATCTCTAAAATTCGACTAAAATTAATGGTCTTCTCGTAATATAAAACGGTGAAATACAAAATTTAGTCAAAATCGTTACAGCCGTTTTTAAAATAAAATTGGTTTGACCCACCATGACCCAAAAATGATCCACTAATCAAAGGCTCTCGAACATGTGACCTAACCCAATAGTTTGCGTGTGCCGAAAAACATTTGAATACAAAATTTAGCTAAAATCAGTTGGGCAGTTTTTTAGTTATACTTAGATTGACCCTATATCATTAAGATCCAAAATGATTCATTAATCAAATTTTCTTGAACATGTGACCTAGCCCAATGATTTTCTCGAGTAAGAAAAAGAAAGAATACAAAATTTAGTCAAAATCATGCGAGTCATTTTCTAGATAAAATTAGCGTGATCCACAGTGAACCAAAAATGACCCACTAATCAAATTTTTTCTGACACGTGATTTATCCCAATGGTCTTCTCATAATTCAAAACGGTAGAATACAAAATTTAGTCAAAGTCGTTGGAGCCATTTTTAAATAAAATTGTTTTGACCCATAATGACCCATAAATGACTCAATTTTTGGACCATATGAGCTGGCCTGATAGTTTTCTCGTGCAAAAAACGAATGGATACAACATTTCGTTAAAATCGGTCGAGCCATTCTTTAATTATAAATGGCTTGTTTCTGATAGCACGAAACTTCCAATCTACGGAGTATTCAGTGGATTTGTTGTAGTTTATAGCAATTTTGTATATAAAGAAATCTAAATCATAAATGAATTGTTTAAGAATGGACTTTAGGTGCGATTGTGATTAATTACGGTATTTAGTGAAAAAAGCTCATGAAAAATCTTAAATGAGTGTCCATCGGTGTCTAATATATACCGGGTGTCCCAAAAGTGACTGATGGATTTTAAAATTCAATAACTTGCAAACGGTGACAGTTATTTAAAAAAAAATTTGCAGGAGGGTTATGTATAATGTCAGGAGTTTTTTTACCGTAATTTTTATTTTAGTTCGAATTTCAAACAATAGGTGGCGCTGACGGCGATTGAAGGCCAGGTGATCAATGCTGAGTGAAGCGTCGATCTGGCCTTCAATCGCCGTCAGCGCCACCTATTGCTCGAAATTCGAACTAAAATAAAAAATTACGGTAAAAAAACTCCTGAAATTATGCATAACCCTCCTGCAAAAATTTTTTAAATAGCTGTCACCGTTTGCAAGTTATTGAATTTTAAAATCCATCAGTCATTTTAGGCACATTCGGTATATATATGTACATATATTTTTCAACTATAAAAAACATACCCTTAATTAATTCATTAAAAACTAAATTCAAAAACTCTTAATTAATTATATTTATCCTCTTAAAACAATTTAACTTAAGCAAAACCTTGTCCAATAATTTATATAAACGATGAACAATATTGATAGAACATACTTTATTTAGTATTTATTATAAATCGTATAATACTTAATAAAGTATAACCAAATCTTTAAAACGTTTCCACGTAAATCTATTAAAAATAGACCGCATAATGTGTCCGTCCTATGCAAATTTGCCAGAAAACTGACAGTAACATAAGCACATTCAAAAGGTATAATTATTAAAAAAATAAAAAAAATAAAAAACTTTTTCAAAAATGTACTTTTTAAAGTTACGCGAAATAATGTAAAATGCATCAAGCAAAATCTTATTTTGATTAAACACGATCAATGATTTCTCTTTATTTTTTAACTCAACATCGCGTTATCAACGTTTCTTAGATTGAAAGCAGATTTTGCCTCAAACCTCCTCTTTTCCTCTGGCTCCGCCTACTATATAAGTACATTAAGAAGCATTACAATATTTTAAAAAATCTAAAAAAAGACATACAGATAATAAAAAAAAATGTAGATTTGTCAATTCTACAAAATAATTTTATACAATATGAGGTGTACACAACCACAGTTTACCACAGTTCACCATATAAAGAAAAAAAAAAGAGAGAGAGAAAGAAAGCACATTTAGAAGGTAGATAAAATATGTTTCATTCACACTTACTATGAACCAACTTTGTCAATCGATACCATATATGAGAAAGTACGTGAAAACAAGATTATTTCACTGTGGCCGTAGATAAAAGAGATTTTATGCATATTTTAAATATAACTGGACTGTCTATCTCTGTCTCCCTCTTTTTTTTCTTTTTTTTTCCCTTACAAAATGGATTTAATCATGAACCCCTCATATATTTATTCAAGAATAAGTACTACTAGATATAAATATATTTGAATGCTTTACTGTCTGTTAACAGAGTGCTGTCTGATTATTATTATTATTATTATTATTATTATTATTATTATTATTATTATTATTATTATTACTATGAAATAGCTTATTTTTACGGAAATCTTTTCTATTAAGAATGATTTGCATTTCTGTCTACCCTTTCCTAGTTTGACTTTTGTACAAATAGGAATAAAGATGATTTTAGGAATGCAAATAGTTTCGGTCACGTCCGAATACTTAGCAATATTTTTGCCGATAACGAATGTTTGCCCGTAGGGAAACGGCCCGTCTGCCCGAGGGCAGACCGTACACGAGAAATAATTTCGGCTGTCCCCGTCCTTTGAATTAAAATAAATAAATTACGTCGAATATTTAATTATGATATTTAACACAGAATAATATATATTTTGCGAATGTAATCTAACGTTCATCAATTAATTATAAATCTTATTATAACAATATTCACCAAACATCACTTCTCCCTGCTAAGAACAAATGAAGTAGATATTGAAAATTAATCTTGTCGATTTGATTTCAATTACTTGTGCAAAAAATCCTTAGTGCGGATCATTTTTATGTTGTAATTTTATTTTTTTATATTATTATAGGGCTATTTGTTATTTTTTAAAAGCCTGTACACAGCTACAAATACAACAGAGAAAATTTCTTAAAAAAAAGATTTAACTGTGATAAATTAAAAATTTCCTTAAAATTGTCGCATAAAATCACAACGAATTAAATATTAATTTATTGTATATTGCCCCGTTCGTTAAAAGAAAGATGAAAAATTATTAAAAAATTCATTTCAATGAACGTAACAATTCAATAAACAAGATAGAACATTGTTGTACAGTCGGAAAAAAAAAGAAAGTTACTGGCACTCAAACTTAATTTTTTTTTTCAGTAGCAATACCCAATTTTAACTTTAATTTTCAAATTTTTGCTTCAAACTATGTCTAGATACCAAATTTCAAGTCATTTGAATGATAAACATTTGAATTTGAAACATTCAAAATTTAGTGATTCATAAATAAATGTTAAATTAGATTTTCATATTTTTATTATCTCCTGAAATTATATTCCTAATGTGCTATTTTTTCTATTTTGCAAAAAAACAATAATACCTAAATATAAATACATTCAGTTTGAAATTTTTATAATTTCATGATACGAGTTATGAAATTGATATTCGGAAAACTTATGAATTGAAACCTACATTTTTTCGAATGGATTTAGTTTTATTAAGTCCTGCTTTATGGAAATATAAAATTTCAAATTTTTTTTCCAATTAGTTATAAAATTATTCTTAAAAAAAAAAGAAAAAAAACGGCAAATGGTTTAAAGGGCCGTCTATGATAGAAGTGACCAAGTATTTTGAAACTTCTTATGCTAACGTGTTTCTAGCAGTCCTCCATGACTGCTTGAGTGACGCCTACTTAGCTAAGAAGGGAGTTTTCTCGGTCAAAAATCGAATACCGAATTTTAATTTGGATACAACCCCTAAAATATTCTCATTTTAAAATAATAATTTTGTCGGAAACGTATGATACGAAATGCATAAAAATTTGCTTTTAGGCTAGTTGTAGGGTGTAGAAATCATTTTTGCTGTCGAAATTGGGTACTGCTATTGAAAAAAAAAAAAAAAAAAAAAAAAAAAAAAAAAAAATGGGGGGAGGGGATTAATATGTAGATGGCCCTCTAAGCGAATTTTTAATACATCATTTGAAAGTAGACTTCATTTCCAATCGTTTGGTATCAGTTACTTTATCGTAAGATTTTTTTTTTTCCTTCTTCAAAGTTAGTAGGGGTGTTTACTTTTTTTCCACAACAGTACTATCAATATATTATAAATATAAATACATCAGTGTGAAGTAGCGTAATTATTATGTGCTTCCATCAGTAATGGAAACAAGAATGCAGAATTAGTAGGGGGTGTTTACTTCTTTCCACGATGGTACGTTAGTGAGGTTATTCAATTTAAAAATCAAGATTAAAATATATTCTACTCACACCAGCAAAATTTTAAAAAGATATTTTGAATATTAAAAATGTGCTTCTTGCTTCGAGAGTTCCTTAAAGGGGTAGTAAGGTATTTTTTTTTATTTTTTTGCATTTATTTTTTTATTTTTTTATATTAATGTACAACATCTTAAGATTATTCTGCGAAAATTTGAAAGCAATTGAAGTAAAACTGACGGAGATATACACTTGTAAGTCTCCGCCCTCCGATTTCACACTGAGGAATGTGGCCGCAACAATCAGCTACCAAGTAGCTGCTACTGCCTGACCAATCTATTTATGAGGATTTGCTCAAGGTAGGGAGGAGCTCAAACCTATTTATGAGGATTTAAGCAAAGATGCACTTCTGGAACGATATGTTGGAGGTTTCACTCAGAACAATAATCAAAGCCTATAATCAACTTATTTGGAAAATTACTCCAAAAACAGTGAATGGCACCTCCAACGTCGTTGAAATTGCAGCTAATGTTGCAGCATGTACATTTAATGAAGGCTGTTTTTCTCTGCTGTCATTTTTGCAAGAAATGGGCATAAAAACTGGAACAAGTTCTCATGAATGGGCGCGAACAACAGATAGTCTTCGAGTATGTAAAGCAGAGCGAGAGGCTGCAAAAGAGGCAAAGAAGGCAGGATTCGTCGTAGACAAGAGCAACAAGATGCTCTGGACATCATCTCCGACAGCTTTTCGCTTTATGGGCCTGGCATTGATGATTCTGTGTAAGTATATGAAAAAAGCAGTAATTTACAAATATCTATTTCGACAAAAACGTCTGTGAAACTTTAAACGTGTTTTTCTAACACTTCGCTTTTTCGAAGCCGGTGAACTCTGTAGCTCAAAATCTACTGAACCGATCTTTTTAAAATTTTACACACTCTTTCTTTATATAAATTACGAGATAACGCTGTCGAGTTTTTTTATTTTTTTTTATTTTAACTTACTTTTAAAAAACAAAATATCAGATTTTTTTATGAAAAATCAGTATTTTGACTTCCGAGCCTTGTAAAAAAATGAAAAATCAATAAAAAAAAAACAAACTCGACGGCGTTCCCTGAGGAAACTTATCAACTAATTAAATCAATTTGGTTTTTTAATTTCAGTTGATCCAGTCATGAGTTATGCGGTTCACCACGAATCAACTTTTTTTTGGGACGTCTTCGAAGATTCGCTGTCATCGGCTCATTTTTAAATATTTCTTAATGAAAATTTCACAGAATACTCTTTAAATGACATATAATTATACTATAACTATACAAATAAATAAATATTAATTGTATCCTTACAAAAATGATAGAAAATATGCTTTTTTCCCCTCGAATTAACCTTACTACCCCCTTAATGTCCTTACTTATATCAACGAGTGAGCGCCTGTAATGGCAGTAAGTCCTCCTCGTTAATCTTTCATGAGTAGATCTTAAGATGATCCCTCAGAGACGTCGGAGTTCTAGATAACAGGGGGACCACCATACCTGGTGCTCACAAATTTTGATGATTTCACAGTATGTAGTAGGGATCAAAACACTAATTATTCTGGTAAAGGGTTTCTTCAAATGGGCCTTAGTTTTTGAGAAATTCGGGGGTTAAAGTTCAGCGTATATTTTAAAACCTTATTAGTATGACTGGATCGGTGGCGTTGCGGCAGCGTCTGAGTCTGCGGATCCGAAGGTTGAGAGGTCGAATCCAGCTGGAGCTTTTTATTTTTTTACTTTTTTTTTATAGTTTTTAAATGTTACAAATTTTAAGCAGAATTGTGAATTCTACAGCTTTTGATATTTTCTTAGTAAATTAATTTACATTTTTGAATTTTTTCATGAAACTTTATTTATTTTTTATTGACAAAACTGCAAAAATAATTTATGCCTAGAACATTTTTTGGTAGTACTCTGTTATCCCGTCTACCAATTTCGCCAAATTATACAAATCTCCAAACTAACAGCCAAATTACACATATTGACATAATTTTTATTTTAAATAGCGAAAAAAAAAACAAATAATTAGTAGAATATTAATAAAAATATTAATAAAAAGTCTAAATAACAAACTCTTAATGACATTTTAAACACGTGAATCGTATTTAATATCATTGAATGTGACATTCACGATCATCCATTATTGGCATTTTATCTTATATATTGGCGATAATTTTTTGGTCGACGGGTTAACCTAGTAGTACCCATTTTTTTTTTATAATTATTATTGTTTATTTTAAGCATAGTTCTGAAATAATAATTTTTCAATTTCTATCACTTTTTTTATTTTATAGAATTTGATATGGAAATTTTAACCTTTTCTCCTATAAAAAACACAAATTAAATTTAGGAGCAATTTCTGAAACATATTTAGGATTAAATAATTCAAATAATGCATATGTTCTAAAGAGTAATAAAATATTAATTCAGTAATGTTAAAATGTAAGTTTTTACCAGTTATCTAAATTTTCAATGTTCTGAAAATACATTTATCTCCAAAGTTCAACCTTATCAACATTTATCGTTTGCACATATAAAAAATGGCAAATTACATTTAAAACTTTTTTTGTAACAAATTAAAACATTGTGTAATTCATAAAAATTCAACTGGATTGCAAATATCGTCTGTAAATGAGAAAAGATTTGCGATACATATATTTTTTTCTTTCTTCTTCTTTTCCTTTTTTTTTTTTTTTTTTTTTTTCGTCTGCTTTCCTTTTAACGGTTATTTCAAAATACAAGAAAATTTCTTTTTGTTAACATTATATGAAATCTTATACAAATGATAATTAAACTTTTTTGTGTTTTAATCCTTTAATGTATTTTTAAATATATTAATACGAAACTAGTATTTAAGAAATATAAACTATATAAATTTATACAAGTTAAAAAATGAATAAATAAAATTTCAGATGTAAATTAAATCTAACTTTCGTTTATATTAAAAATTTCTAGAAAAAATATTAATTTCCCCGAAAAAATTTATAAACGTAAAGGTTTTAAGGGGACAGTTGACAATTACGTTCCTATACGATTCCCCCCCCCCCCCCCTACGATCATATTTTTTTCACTTTCATGTTTTAAACATGTTAAGGCTTTATTTACTTATTTTTAATATAGAGATTTAAAATTTTTTTGTTCATGTTCTTTATTACATATGGGTTAAATATGTGCATTGAATTATCTTTAAGGTCATTATTATTATAATTTTAAATAAAAGTGTACATGAAGATATGTAAAATTTCATCACTCTACACTATATATAAAAGTAAAATATTTATATTAAATGCGATGTTAGATCATCTAAACATCCATGCACATCTTGTGTAATACACATTTGACAATCTAAAAGTGTTATTGAGTAATTTAAAAATATTAATATTTAAAGTACTATGGATTTTAAAATATTTAAATTTTCATATATTTTTTAAAAACTTAAATTAAATATGCAGTTTTATTTATCTATTTATTGCAAAATATACCATTACTTGATCACTGAAATGCAATTAGTTCACCATTTGAACCATTTAAAAAAAATAATAATCAAAAAGTTTTATAAATATAACTGTCCCCTTAAGAAAATATTAAAAGGTTCAAAGCTGTAGAATTCCCAATTCTGCTTAAAATTTGTAAAATTTAAAAACTATAAAAATAAGTAAAAAAATAAGAAGCTCAAGCTGGATTCGACCTCACATTCTTCGGATCCGCAGACTCACACGCTGCCGCAGCGCCACCGATCAACACGGAGAACACATACTGAAAGGTATTTAAAATATACGCTGAACTTTGACCCCCCCAATTCCTCAAAAACTAAGGCCCATTTGAAGAAACCCTTTTACCAGAATAATTAGTGGTATGATCTCTACAACATACTCTGAAATCATTAAAATCTGTGAGCACCATGTTTGGTGGTCCCCTTGTAAGAGCAAAGATCTTTGAGAGGGTACAAGATAGAAAGCTCTCATACGCCCAATGTAAACTCCGATCTACTCTCCCAACTACGTCACCTATGCTGCTTTGAACAGTGCTAGAAAACAAACTTTACAGGGATGAAGGGCAGCCAGGAGCGCGTGATGAGGGAAGGGGGGAGACCCGCGCATTTCGATCTTATAGTAATTTGACATTCCTGCTTGTTTCCAGACTTATAAGGATGTGATTCAAGAAAAACTTATTTTTAATCTTAATAATAAAAGTATATATATTGTATTATTATTATTATTTAATGAGTGTCTATTTTTTTTTGTTTCATCAAAAGGGAAATACATTTATAGATATGAAAGAACTGGTGCTATTCTCTTAAAGGAAAGAAAAATATTCAACAATTGAAAACTGTTGCTTTCTTTTGAGACATCGTTTTAACTCATTTGTAAATGGAATAAAAAAATCTTTTTGTTTCATTCTAGTTTTTTTTTTTTTTTCATTTGTGATAGCAATGAATTCTTTGCAATTAATCATTTTCACTCAATCATTTTTACCCTCCTCATTTTAAAATGTAAGCGACAGATTTTTATGCATTTATATGTAATTTAAATATTAACACAAGTTTCCATTTTTATTTTTAAAAACTGTGATAAAAACATTATTATAATTTGTAATAGAAAAAAAAATAATATTCTATACAATACTATTATACTGTATAATACTATTCTATATAATACTACAATAATAATTAAAGAATAATAATACTATTGCGTTGTTATATTACATTAAATTATTGCACATTATCAGCGATCTGTCTTTCACAAGATCAGAAAAATGAGAATAATAATAATAATACTATTATTAAAAAGAATGATAATTATAATGCTATTCTATACAATACTACTATACTAAATAATACTATACTATGTAATGCTATTCTATATATTATTACTATAATAATTAAAGAATAATAATACTATTGCGTTGTTATATTATTACATTATTGTACATTATTAGCGATCTATCTTTCACAAGATCAAATCTGATCTCAGAAAAATGGACCTTTTACAATTCATTAAACTTAAATTTCCCCTTTCTTATTAAATTTATTAAAAAAGTCAAATTAAAAGTTTTAAATTTTGAAGTGTCTACTTTTGCGAGACTGAAGTCTGTGAAATACAAATCACTGATAATGTAATCATAATATTAAAATATAATAATACTATCAAGATAATAATATAAAAGCACACTAATATAAATGCATACGAATATAAAAATACGTAATAATAATGTATTAATAATATATGGCAGTTTACATTTTAGCCACACAATAGTACGATAATGTTCTTTAAATTAAAATGGAAACTTATGGGAACATTTAAATAAATAACATATGCATAAGCATCTGTCACTTACCCTATTTTAAAAAGCTGAAAATGCTTAATATATCCATTGCTTTTACGAGCCGTCAAGTACTGAATAAAGCATAAATCAAGATGGCGATACTACCCACGCCACCCAAACAAGCAAGTGTTGAAGTTCTCGATCGGTGGAAAAACGCGGTGTTCCTGAGTTGTTTTCACCTAAAATGCGCGCGCATATCAACGGAAACTATATTTCGTCCTTGGCGCGCTGCTTCATGCTTCATTCTGTAATGTTTGCTTTCCTACTATGCACGAGTAGCACCGTTTTATCAGATGGTTTAGTTACGTGTTTTCGAAGCTGTGGTTCTTGTATCCATCTACTTTCTTTCTAAGAATCAACATTCCTACACCTTACTTGCAGCGTAAAGTCTAAGAACAGGAAAGGCTGATATACCTGATAGTTTCTTTTCCTTTTCATTTACATATTTCATAGCAGACTTTACTAAATAGTGAAATAACACAGTATCCTTACCACCTGTATCATCCAGAAAAAGCGATTCATGAATTTTATCAATTAATGTGTTTGAAGATTGTGTTTATTAGACTCACATGATTAAATTAAAGTTAAATGAATGAAGTTTCGCGCAGAATATGTATTGAGTGTAAAACCTTTTATAGCTCAAACTTTCAGAGTTTCGAAAGAGCAAGGACTTTTATTATTGAGTACGGAAGAGTATTATTTTAATCCCTTGACTTGAAAGTGCAGGAGAAGTTGATTGGTAGAGAAGTGGAAATTTCAGAGATATAATATGATAATTTACATTATTATTGTTATTGTCGTTATTCTTACCAATAAGACAAATGCAAATTTTGAAACGAATTTACATCTCGGTAATTTATTGTTATTAATAAAACAAATGCTGACGATTATTAAAGAAAAATATGGTGTAAAGTTAATTTTATTTCTGGAATAATTAGAGCAACAATTATAATAAATTTATGCTAAATAATGTACGCATTTTTATGATTTTTATTCTTTTTGTGGATTATATGTAATATATGACGATTTATTAATCCTAGGTGCCTCATATGTTAAGCTAAAATTTTCGATTTTTTTTTTCTTTTCTTCTTTTTTTTGTTTTTTTGCCTTTTTCTCGTTATAAGCATAAAGATTCTTGTCCTAAATCGGCTGAGTTACATTTTAAATCCTTAAAGTATTTTTTCCTCTTTGAATATAACGCCGATCATTGAACGTAATGCTGTTATAATGTTGTATAACTTTCAAATTCTTATTTTCAAAACATCGTTTTAAACCGGGTGACTCTTTTTCTCGGAAACCAATTGATTCATACCCTATTTTTTTGGTTAAGAAAGCTAATTTGCTAGATCTTATGCCACAGAAAGTAAAATTTTCGGTTATCAAATATTACCTAAAACTCGCAAAATATTTTTAAAATGGCAAAAGTGAGTTATTGAAACTACCGTCATTTTTCCAAAAATAAACATTTTGAACTAAACATTGATGTGAGATTCAGAGAATTTAATGCCCCAGTAAAAGAGGAAGACCAACTTTGCTTTATATTTTTGTAAGGGAGAAAGACGGTTGTCCGATTGAAGGTCTATGGCGCGCATCTGTAATGGCACACAATATAATATTCCTTTTTACGCAAAAAAAAAAAAAAAAAAAAAAAAAAAAAATACTGTGCAATTAGTGTGTACAGTTATAATCTTAATAAAGGTAATTTAAAATGTCTCAAGGCAATATTTCTTTTATATTTGTGGGCAATAAATAATATAAAAAAATGCAAATTTTAGACCACAGATGTAGAACCACTTCTTATATAAAACATTTGTTAAATGGAAAGCAGTCATGCAAAATGAATTTTTTTTTCACTCTGAAAAATAAAGAAAATGATTGATCGTTCAGATAAGATATGGTGTTTGGTGAATATTTTTATAATCAGATTTATAATAAATTGGTGAACATGAGATTTCATTAGCAGAAAATACATTATTCTGTTTTATATAACATAGTGAAAACTTTCGTCATAATCTAGTTATTTCATTTCAAGGAGCGGAGACACTGCGAATATATTCCTCATGTACAGTACCCGCCCCTCCCCCTACTGAACTGGGCATTACCTTAAAAGAATGTGTATATTCGTTGCTATCGTTTGATTTCATTTTCGGCTGACAACAGTAGTTTTGGCGAATATTCGTTATCGACAAAAATATTGTTGCTAAGTATTCGGACAGGACCGAAACTGTTTGCATTTCAAAAATCATGCTTGTTCCTATTTTAACAAAAATCAAAGTGGCAAAGGACAAGAAGAAAGGCTAATCATTCTTAAACAGAAACGAATTCCGTAAAAATAAACCCTTTGATAACAACAATAGTAATAAAACAATATTTTGTTAACAATCGTATAAAATTTTGTGCTTTTCTCCATTATAGTCAATTCTGTAAAAAAAAGCAATAATAATAATAATAATAATAATAATAAGAGATAATCCATTTAGAACATGCATAAAATCTGTTTTATCTACTCCCACAGTAAACCAAGTCTGTTCTCACACATTTTCTCATGTATGTTATCGGTTGACAAAGATGATTCTTAGTGGGGGTAGATAAAACAGATTTCATGTACTTGCAAATGAACTACAGTCGGCTCTCGTTAATTCGAATTCTTCGAGACCACAAGAAATGTTCCCATTATCCAGAGTTCGAATTATGGAAAGCGTAAAAAGAAAACATGTTTAAAGGTATACTATTTACAAAGGAATTAATGTTATAGTATATATCATGGGCGTAATCTGGCGGGGGCAAGAGGGGGCATATGCCCCCCAGTTTTTTCAGTGCAGGGGCAAGATATGGGTTTTGCCCCTCCAGTTTTTTGTCTTGTTTTCTAGTTAAAAAACATTTTTGTATTTATTTTTTCCTTTTTATTTCATCCTTATAATTTAATAATTTATATACTATCTTGCATAAATTTAAAAAAAAGTCAGAATTAATGTTTGTCGTGTTTACATAAGTAATTTCTATTATAAACTTCCTGTCATAGTAACATTTGCAGAAAAAATATTCTTCCTCTCCTTTTTTTTTTTTTTTTCTCTTTGTACAAAGCATAAAGACTTTATTTCCCCTTTTTATCTAGCAGAGATGTTTGTTTGGATACAAGCGTGAGAGAAGATATCATGATTACTGTGCTTGACTTTGACCATTGTCTTTTCCTTAGGATAATATAACACGACATTTTAACTCCCTGACCCCCCCCCCCCAAGTCTCTCGAATATATCGAGCTTTCCTTGAATATACTCATAGCGCTAATACGCCTGAAGAAGTTGTCCGGGATGTCTGATTCTGAACCAGATTCCTTGTGTGGCCCATTGTCACAAAAAGCGAGACAGGCAGATTGTAAAGGAGGAGCAGTAGCTTCTAAATCGGAAGATAAAAATTTCAATAATTCGTATACAAATGCATCTGTTTATAACGGATAATATTGATATTTCTTACGAAAGAAATAGAATATAAATTATACCTGGTGAGAAGGAAACTTCTCTAAAACTGAATTTTTCTTTGGTCATTTACACTTGAAATTCCGTCTTATAGCGTTTTACTGAATTAAATAAGCAAAGTAATCTTATATAGTAAAATGCTTGTAAGCGTGATCGCTAAGGATTTAAAAAAAAATCTGTTTATGGAAAATTTCCGCAGGAGCTCTTATAATTGTATGGTATTATGTAGAACTATGAAATTTTTACTTTTCTAAAATAGGATTCCATTGTACACAGATTTTATTAATCAAAATACATAGGTTTTACACCTATAAACACATCTGTAAAGTAACTGAGAACACACTCCGTTACAGGAAGTAGATTTGTCATTTGTATGTTATTCCTTTCGGCGTTATAATAAAAATGTTGCTTTATAGACAGGTTTAGGAGGTTTCGCAGTTTCAACTGCTCTAAGTTTCATTCGACATAGACCAACGAATAACGAATAGTATGGTAATAAGCCTAATTTAAAAGCATTTAAGGATCAAGAAAAATCGGAACTCTTGGCGTTTCGCTCAGGGGTTCAAAGGTCAGGTCTTGGAGCACTTGGAAATCGGGACATCGTACGTAAAACGGGACACCCGGTAGTTCTAATCTGAACACACTCTGCTCTGCGCGTTTACATGCATATAGGGACTTGAGTCTTCGACGGCCAAGTAGAGGTCTGCATGAACCGAAATTTTCGGGCCCGGGGCCCGACCCGACTGATAGAAATAAAAATTCGATCCGGCCCGATACAAAAATTAAAAGTCCGGCAAAAGCCCAGACCTCTACGTTAAAAAAATATTGAACCGGCCCGAGAAAAAAGTTAAAAGTTCGGGCCGACCCGGAAAAAAATTAAAATCTAGGTCTGAGCCCGGTCTGACTGAATTTCGACAAAACATTGATTTTTACATCCATTTGGCCTCGTACGAGGAGTTCTGGCCAAAACTATTTATCCTAATTGTTTTTTCAAGTTTCCGCAGGCTGTAATATTTATTTTTTAATGAATTTCTATCTTTTGTATGAAAATTTTAGTCATTATTAATATTGTTAATTTATATTCCTTGTATAGAAGTGTTAAGAATCTGAAAAATGGTACACAATAAAATCCTCTTAGACGGAATTGCATAGAAAAGAAAAGAAAAAAACGTGCATGGGCGTAATTTGGCGGGGACAAAGGGGGAGGGCATATACCTCCCTAGTTTTCCAGGAGCAGGGGCAAGACTTATCTTTTGCACCTCCAGTTTTTTGTAGATTTTGATTTTCTCTTCTTTTTCACTTAATCATTTATGTACTATATATTAGGTGCAAACTAGAATAAATACTGGATAATTCCAAATACCCAACAGTAACATCTTTATGTTCATATCAGTAATTTCTGACATGTATCTTAGTAAATTTTTTAATGCCATAGTCTATGTTCAATAAAAAAAAATTCCTCTGCTCTTTTTTTTTCCCTCAAGAAATGTTGAACCTATGAGCCTTTTTATCATTTTAGAGTTTTTTGTATGCATGTGCAGGGGGAGGTGGACGTGTAAATTGTAATTAAATAGCCATAGAGTATAGTTACTTAAAAGGGAAATAGAAAAATTTGCTATCATATTCAGTTTTTCAATGATCGTTTGGACTTGTGTCATTTTAAAATTCATAAACGAAAAAACATGTCTATAGCAATAAAATACAATTTCTTTCTGTGTGCATGGGATGGCTAGAAAAATGTATCGCATGTAAGTCTGAAAATTTAAATGAAGATACACTGCTCAAAACAATTAAAGGATATTTGAAGTTTTATATAAAATAAAGATATAAATGAATTTTTTTTGCCGAAAATAGAAGAAGAGAATCACAAATGCAAATTTTTCTGGTTTTCAAACTGTGGAATATGCAAATTTTGAGTTCGACGACAAAAACGTCGCTTCAGCGGCAGCAAATGAAATTTGACTTTCAACTGGATAAAAGAGAATGATGACAAGGATGATCGGCATTCAGTGATTGCTTTGTTTCGATGAGTACGATGTCTCAGCGAAGTCATTTGACAGATTCAGAAGCTTGGAGAATTGTTGGTAGGTTAGAAGGGGGCCAAACTCAAGCCGAAGTAGCGCAAGCCATTGGAGTGTCACAAAGTGTCATTTCCAGGATCTGGAACCGTTTTTTGGAGAGTGGATGTGGAAGCCGAAGACCAGAGCAAGGTCGTAGATGGGCAACAACGCCCAATGAAGATCGGTATTTAACGTTAACAGCTCGGAGACACCGAAACATGAACGCTACTCTTCTCTAACAACACCTTCGCTCGGCTACAGGCACCACGATTTCAGCTCAGACTGTCCGAAACCGGCTCCATGCTGTAGGTCTGTATGCTCGCCGACCGATGGTATGTGTTAGATTAACATCAAGGCATCATCGCGACCGCAGGGAGTGAGCAACCAAGCATGTCAACTGGAGGAGAAATGAATGGAGCAATATTATGTTTTCTGACGAGTCCCGTTTTCCTGTGCATCCGGATAATAGGCGTATTTTCATCTGGAGGGACCGTGGCAGTAGGAATAATCCTGCGTTCGTGCACGAAAGTGTCAGATTTGGTGGTGGAGGAGTGTTGGTGTATAGTGGCATCTCCATTGACGGGCGCACTGACCTCTACATCATTCGAGATGGAGCTCTGACTGGTCGCCGATATAGGGATGAGATCCTCAGACCTATTGTAGTCCCTTACGCTGCAGCAATCGGATATAACTTCATTTTAATGGACGATAACTGCAGGCCACATCGTGCAAACCTGGTGGAGGATTTCCTTTTCGAGGAAGGAATCGTTCGAATGGAATGGCCAGCGTGTTCTCCAGACATGAATCCAATCGAGCACGCTTGGGACGCTCTAGGAAGACAAGTTTCTGGCCGCCAAGAACCCTGGCAAACTCTCCAAGAACTGGAAAGAGCTCTTCTGGAAGAGTGGGGCAGAATACCCCAACTCGTCATTAATAGCCTCATTGAGTCCATGCCTCAAAGGTGTTCAACGTTGCTGGCCGCCCGTGGAAACCATACCCCCTACTGAAAATGATTTTCTTTGAAGAAAATACCTCATATGCACAAATTGTGTTTGCTTCCCTTTGTACACAAATGCGCAATAAAATGCATTTTTTTCTGCCAAACATGTGTAATTTATTCTCATATAACCTACTCTGTCTGTCGACCATGTATCAATCAGCTAAAAAGTTTCCCAGTTACAAAATCCACCTAAAACTGCAATATCCTTTAATTGTTTTGAGCAGTGTATTTCACGGCGTCTGCTGATGTAGCTTAGACTCTTAATTTTAAATTTCTGAAAAATAGTTAAGTTATTAATTAAAAATCAGAAAGAATTCTCATCAAAGACTCATCTTTTTTCCTCCCAACGCTCTCAAATGCACAGAAACCGATTTCATGTTTCGTACGCTATTGAAAAAATAGGAAAAGTGCTGGAATAAAAAGCATTCATTTCCAAGGAATGAAAAGCGATGGAAAGTTTCCAAAAATGTAATAGTCCTTTAAGTTTAAAATAGCGAGCTTCATCAATCGGATACGAAAAAAAATTCACGAATCTCCATGTGATTTATACCGAATTTTCCAAAAACTTAAAGCATTCGGTGAAGAAAAAAAAAAATGGTCATCTGACCAAAAATTCAGGCATAAAACAGCTTTACGGTAAAGTATCGCGAATTTCGATAAATGGTCGCGAAAGAATATCAATTTTGTTAATCGTTCGCATAAAAAATTGATAATTTCGCCAAAAGTAGCTGAAAAGACACGAATTTCGTCACAAAATCGCGGATAAAATGCGAATCTCCTTAAAAAGTCGCAGAAAAAACTCGTATTTCGTCAAAGAATCGAAAAACACGAAAATTTTGTCAAAGGATCAGGAAAAATTTATTTTTATCAAAGAATCGTGGAAAAACGAGAAATTCGTCGAAAAATCGAAAAAATGCATTTTTTCAAAGGACTGAAAAAAAGACGAAATTCGTGAAAGGATTGCGAAAGAAAGGCGAATTTAATCAAAGAATCGCAGTAACACAAATTTCGCCAAAGTATCGCGAAAAAAATCGCAAATTTTGTTGAATATCGCCGAACAATTCGAATTTGACAAACTATGGCAAAAAAAATGTGAATTTTGACAAAGGATCGTGGAAAAATGCAAATTTTGTCGAAGAATTGTGGAAAAATTTGAGTTTCGACAGAGAACTGCTAAAATAACGCAAATTTTGTTGAATATTGTAAAATAACCCAAAATCTTTTTTGTCAAAGAATAGCGGAGAAATCGCAAATTTTGTTAAAAAAAATAGAGAGAAAAACGCAAATGTTATTGAATATCGCGAGACAAAGCAAGTTTCGTCAAAGGATAGCAGAAAATGCGAATTTTGTCAAAGGATTGCGAGAAAAACGCAAATTTTATTGAATATCGCGAGACAACGCAAATTTCGTCAAAGGATAGCAGAAAATGCGAATTTTGTCAAAGGATCACGGAAAAAAAACTTGAATTTTGTCAAAGGATTGCGAGAAAAACTCGAATTTATCAAAAAATTGCGGGAAAATGCAAATCTTGTTAATGGTTCGCGTAAAAAAATTGCAAATTTCTGACAAAAGATCTCGCAAAAACAGCAAATTTCTGTCAACAGATCACGGTAAAAAAGTGAATTTTACTGTAAAAAAACACAAAATTCTGCTAAAGGATCGGGGAAAAAAGCATAATCTCGTCAAAGTATCGCGAAAAAATACAAATTTTGTCGACGGATAGCAGAAAAGAAAGATTAAATTCGTCAAAAAGTTGTGGAAAATATGCATAATTAGCATCAGGAAAAGAATTTTCTGATTACCTTTTTTCTGTAACTTTTCAAAAATTTTGCAGTAAATTTCACATTATTTTTTTCTTTTTTAACTCAAAATCATCCTTGCGAATTCAGTCGATTATGCATTGAAAAAATTGCAAATTTTTTCAATTTGTCACGGGAGAAAATACTTCCCAGGTCTTACGAGTCAGGAAAATTAATTAAATATTATCTAGTAAATAGTAAGTCCACAGAAAACTTTTTTACTTGTTTTATAAGTTTTTCAGCTTCATTTAAATTTTAGTTTCAGTTTCACTTATGCTGTATACTTATAGTTCTATTGATCATGTACACAGTTACAAAAAAAATAATTCACAATCATTATTTGCTATGGACAGAAATTCTTGAAAATAGATTTATAACTGCGTTCCGTGTTTCTAAATTTTTTATTTAAATTGACTTCATTGTATGAAAAAATGGTTTTTCTTAACAGTATTCTAATAAGTGGGGGAAAGTATACTGTATAATCAATAATCGATACTCTACTTTTTGCTTTTGTTTTTCTTCATTTGAAACAATGTGAAGTGTTGCAATTATTAATAATTTTTTTTTTAATTTCAAAACACTATTAACTTTTACATTCTTAATCTAAAATTATTCCGTATATCCTAATAAGGCGTAAAAACAAAATTTTCTGATTCATTCCAATCAGAACGTTAACTAAAGATTTTTTTTTAAATAAATTTTGTCTTCTAGAATGAAAGGTTTAAACATATTTACCTTAACCTCCATCCTCTATACTTACCACCATTAAATAAAACCTTCGAAAGTATGAGGCCGGATTTTTCCCGAGCCTCGTACACGACATTCGCGGACCGGGCTGCGGAGGGAAGGTAAATTTTCCAATGGGTCGGCAAAAAAATCAATCGGGCCAACTGGGCTAGGCTGGCAGAGAAAAAAAAAATTTCAGGGCTACCGGCCCGATACAAAAGTTTATGCAAAGCCGATAAAATAGCAGCTATTTTCATTGAATAAGACTTTTGCGAGAATAAGTATTAATGGGCGTCACGAGCCAGGTAGTTCGACAACATCAAAACCACGTTCGAAAATATAACATGTCTACCGTTAAGACCGTCATCGGACATGGTGTCTGAGACAGTTTATTTTATCTTATATTTATTTATTTATTTATCTTCAGCAGACTTATGCCGTGTTGACATCAGGCTTGCTTGTTTTCTCTACACAGTCGAGCCGAGTCGGAGCTGAATTTAATTATTCTTGGGAAGTCTAGGGCAAGTTCTCGAAGCTGGTGGACGGGAGGTGCTGAGTTTGATACCAATCGCGCCCGTCGGTCTAATCGTTCGGAGTTTTTCTGGTTTCCTTTGAACCTTGCGTAAATACGGGTTAGATTTCCTTAGAAAGACCCTGACGAAGGGCCTGTGTCGAACGTGCAGATAATCGGCCGTTATACATAACTCCACAAATACACCTCATTTAAATGTTGAAACGTCTAAGAATTTAAGTAATCGTTATTGTTCCTAGAGTTTCCCCCAGAGGGTTTCAAGAGGGCGCTCCGCCCCTCCTGCCCTTTAGTTTAAAAAATAGCGCCCCTCTCGTCACTCATTCAAAAGAAATAGCTCCCTTCTTGCTCCACATTTGAAAAAACGCAGCCCTCCAGCGATGATTCCGAACGTGCTACAGCGCGTAAATTATACAAAAAATAGCCTCATACGCGTCCCATGGGACGGGTAATTTGGTCAAAAAAATCGCAAAAAAAAGGCATGTTTGTTAAAAATTGCGAAATAACGACTAATTTCCGGCAAGATTTGAAAAAAAAATGGATAATTTCGTCACAAAACGGCAGATTTCCTCAAAAGATCGTGAAAAAACGACAAATTTCTTCCAAAATCGGGATAAAACGGAAAAATTTGTCAAATGAGTTGCAAAAAACATCAACTTTCGTAAAAAAAAAAGCAATAAAACGGCAGATTTTATCAAAAGATTTGCGAAAAAAACCCGGCAAATTTTGTCCAAAAATCGCAATAAAACTGAAAATTCTGTGAAAAGTTCCATCTTTTCGAGATATTTTCATGTGATTTGTCGTTTTTCGCGATATTTTCATGAGATTTGTCGTTTTTTGCGATATTTTCATGAAATTTGACGTTTTTTTTTGTGATTTTTTTAGCAAAATATGCCGTTATTTGTGATATTTTATAAAAATGTGCTGTTTTTGCGATCTTTTAACAAAATTGGCATTTTTTCCTCTTTTTTTTAAACAAAATTTAGTGCCCTTAAAAATGAAAAAGTGCCCTCAAAAATGTAAAAAGTGCCCTTTTCAGAACAGCCCTGCCCTTTTTTAAACCTTGGGGAAACTCTGTTATTCTTATTGTGTATTGTCTCTCTTGTACATAAAAATTTAAAGATATACTGTCAGTTTATCCTATAAATATGTAAGCAGTAACTTTTAAAAGAATCTTTATTGTGTGTTAAGTAAAATCCAAATTTGTAGAAATTGAGTCGGGCCAGATCAAATAGAGCCCGTTTTCACTGATTTCTGTACGGGTTGGGGCGGGCTCTGGCTGAAATTTTAATTTTTACACCGAGCCGGGCCAAAATAACTTTCGTTCGGACCGACCCGGGGCCAGAATTTCTGGCCCATGCAGATATGTAGAAGATTGTGACAAAATTTTATTAAGTTTTTTAAAACTTTTTTGCGGTTTAACATGAACAGTGCATCAAATATAAGAGATAAACGGTAGTGCATTCAATATTTTAAAATATATTTTTAAAGACATAAAATTACTAATTTCGGAGTTTTCCTTTTTTTTCGTATATGACTCAACATTTATTTATTTTTTTAAATATTAAAATTTTTAAATATTTAGGTGTATGTGCGGGCACACGATGACTGGAGAGAATGGGTGGGTGGGGGGGGGGGGGTATAATTTTCTAAAAAAAAACTTCAAAACTTTTGCCCCCGTAGTTTTAGAGCCTAAGTTACGCCTATGGTATATATTTTTTGATTTATTTCGGTTATTATTGTTAGACTATGACTTAACATTAAATTAAGAGATATAAACACATAAACTAAATATAATATTAAAATAATATAAATTAAACATAAAAAATAATTATACATTATAAAACAACTGCATTTTAATTTATTTTATATTTATTCTACTATATTTTTCTTACCTGAAATTAGATGATAATTTAAAAAAATATTCATACTATTTACTATCACTATGAAAAATACTTATCAATTCTTGCTTAATTAGTCTTATTCATTTTCGGCATTTTAGCCAGTTGTAATAAACACTTAAGTTCTTTGTCAGATGAAGGCTGCATCAGGAATAAATGTACGCAAATACACAAATGGCAGTTGACTATTTGCTGGATGGGGAAAGCACCTGGGACATAGTAATAGAATCGCCGAAATCTGATTCCATCTTGTAATTACATTTTTCGCGAAGTTCCAACAATTTCTTTCGCAGTTTTAAGGCTTCGGATATTTTGAAACTAGTGTCAGCGGATAAATCAGTGAGACAGTCAAGAAAAATGAAAAAGTGGAATTCTGATCAGTTCGAATTAAACGAATTCAAGTTAAAATGATTTCGAATTAACAAAAACGTACTGTATAATCTAGTTTCTTTCTTTCTTTTCTTTTCTTTTCTTTTTTTTTTTTTTTTTTTTTTTTTTTTTCCAAAATGGATTGTTTTTTACTAAGCTTGTGAGTCCTATCATATTGTATAACAAAAAAAATTGACAAATAAAATTGACAAATTTACTTATTGTTTTAATTTTAGGTCTTATTTTAGGTTTAATAAAATATGTATTTATATGTGTGTTTATATAGCAGTGGAGACAGACAATGGGATATTTGCGGCAACGCTTACTTTATATATAAAAGTAAAGAAAATCATTGATCGTTTGTATCTAAAATGAGATTTGTGTGGTGATAATTGTTATAATCAGATTTATAATTAATTGGTGATCGCCAGATTTTATTGGAAGGAAAGATATCATTCTCGTATAAAAACATTTCATATTTATTTACTTAGAAGGTGTCACAAATAAAAATTAAATTAAAGAGTTGACATGTTTCGGTTCATTAATAAGAACCGTATTCATAACATATAAAATCAGTAGAAAATTAAATGACACTGGATATAAATATAATTTAAAAATCAAAACAAAACATTGCGCCCGCTATGATCGTGAATATAGCCATTGCCAACGCGGCATATAAATATAATAAATTTTGACCATATATTAAACTTAAAATGTATAAAATTAAAATTAAAAAAGTAGAAAAACTAAATGACTCTGGATATAAAGGTAATTTAAAACCCCCAAAACATAAAATATTGCGCCCTCTATGATCGTGAATAGCCAATGCCATCGCGGTTCCTCCTATTAGACTCATCCTTTAAATATTTATTTAGTAATTCTAACCACAAACTCGGAATGTCATAAGAATAAGAATCATTACAAACTCTATCCCTCCTAGAATATATCTCTATGGATTCACGGATGATTAATTTTCGGAATAAACTGGAAATGAACACTAATCTACTATCTTTAAAACAAATTTTAACCCCCCCTCTTTAAAAACAATCTTGATAACGCAGTCTTATCCCTACCAAATTTTATGTCACATTCATGCTCTTTCTTTCTAACCCCAAATTTTCTACCTGTCATACCGATATAAAAATTAATATCCCCCTCTTCATCCTCATATGGAATTTCATATACCCCTGCTAGATCATCTTGTGGAACCGGATCAAAAGCTCTGTATAGAAGATGTTTTAACTTAGGACTTCCTAAGTTAATATTTAATTAGTATTAAACTAAAAAATGTAAAAATATATATTTGAAATCATGAAGCAAATAAATTTTTAAATTTAAAGTACTGCATTAAAACTAAATTTGAATTTTTTTTTATATAATATTACTCCTCTCTCTGTTTTAGTTTCTTAAGGAATAATACTCAATAGAACTTTTCAGCCAAAGAAATAAATAAATGCATAAATAAATAAGCATATAAATAAAAAAAAAATAAAAGGAAATAAAAGAGAAAGAAAGAAAATAAAATGAAAATAAAAAAGAAAGAAGAAATATATGAAATTTAAAATACTGCTTTTAAACTAAATTTTAAATTATAATAAAATATTACTTTGCTTTCTGTTTCCTAAGGAGTATTTCTCAAAATAAAACTTCTCTGCTAATAATAATAATAATTTTTAAATTTCGTCAGGAAAAATATTCATTAGAACCTTTCTGAAAGGGAATAAAGAAAACCAAATGTATATATACATATATATAAATGATAAATTATGAAATGAATATATTTTTAAAAATTTTAAATACTGCAGTTAATCTAAATTTAAAATTACAAAATATAAATTTTCAATTTCTCTCTTCAAAATAATTTTGATTAATAAGACATCTTTAACTCTGTATGGACGCGAACTCAAACCTTTCTAACCTGAAGTTCAACTTCGTACCACTAGATCATTACGTTTTTAGTTATTCCCTACGTAGAATATCATTTTAAAAAAATAGCAACGTAATGCGTAGAACGTTATGTG
Organism: Maratus speculifer; assembly: GCA_964019185.1. Classification (NCBI taxonomy): domain Eukaryota; kingdom Metazoa; phylum Arthropoda; class Arachnida; order Araneae; family Salticidae; genus Maratus; species Maratus speculifer. The sequence goes on from CAXHSM010000010.1 coordinate 827,082, forward strand.
CATGCGCTGATCCCACAGAATCAGGAGATCAAAATGAAAAAGTGTGATCGCTAGACGCTAGTCTTCATATTTATATAATTACGAACGCACCAAAAAAGATGAAGTAGGTACGCCGATCAATGTAGCCATTATACGAAAAAGAAAGGCCAGATGGAATAGATATTAATTTAAAATTTTCTATTTATAATACAATTACAATCAGCTTTGTTAGAAGCTGATGGCATGAATTTTAACTCATTTTATAAAAGAATAATTGTTACACACAGACTTTTTTACTAAAACATTTTACTTTTATAAATATCTGGTGTAAATTTTGAAGTAAAATGAAAGTTATTTTTAATTTGTATATTTTATGCTTAAATATTATTAAATTAGGATATATTTCATCCCATCTAATTTAAACGAAATTCGCGAAAGCATTTTTGCACGAAATTTTATATTTTTTAACTTTGGTATAAAAAAATACTTTTTGTTATTTAAAAAATAAAATATTCGATTTTTCCAATGAGACTTCAATGTTACAGAGACATTACTGATTGATGATTGCCCCTCAAGGACTTAAGCCATAGAGTACGTAACAGAGCCTCAACTCGACTTGGAAAGAACGCTCTCAGTGGATCACTTAAAAACTAAACCATCGCGTTGGCGATTTTTATCCTCGTGATTTCTGTTTAACTGTAACCCTATTCTGGTTTGGCGCTTCTTGCTGAATGCTGATTTGATCATCTTTGCGCACGTGCTTATGCTATTTGATCTTAGATTTCCGCGCTTATATTGATTCGTAATTATTACTGTTATTATTCTTGAATTTTCAAGTTTAAATTATTAGGTCGTTATGTTACGAAGAGACACATGCATTGTTTGCAAGACGAATACGTCAAAGTTATTTTATATTAAAATAATTCTTTCATAAATTTCAAAACAAGAAGCAGCAAGCCTTCGCTGTATTTTTTTTCTTTTTTCTTTTATCATTTGTCGCCAAGGAAGCGATGTTTCACCGAATTAGCAACCTCTCTTATATTATGATCGTAGTTTCAGAGTCATCCGCTCGTCTCGCTACTGTCTATGCGTAATCCCATGTTAAACAAGTTGCCATTACAGTGTATGAAAGTTGATTCTCTGTTACTACTCTGTGGACTTAAGCAATGCATAATGTCAGGAGTTTTTTTACCGTAATTTTTTATTTTAGTTCGCATCTCAAACAATAGGTGGCGCTGACGGCGATTGAAGGCCAGGTCGACGCTTCACTCAGCACTGATCATCTGGCCTTCAATCGCCGTCAGCGCCACCTATTGTTTGAGATGCGAACTAAAATAAAAAATATGGTAAAAAAACTCCTGACATTATACATAACTCTCCTGCAAAATTTTTTTTAAATAGCTGTCACCGTTTGCAAGTTATTGAATTTTAAAATCCATCAGTCATTTTTGGGACACCCGGTATATATAATATAATATAATATAATATAATATAATATAATATAATAAAAATACCGTATCGAGTAAAATACACGTGAAATCAACGCCCCCGTCGGTCAGATAGCTCTGTGGGATAGTAGTTATAGTTTCATTTTGAATGCGTACAAAAAAAATCGCACTTCTCTTCGAAGTCATCTCTTGACCTCAGTAAAAAAAGGTACATTAATTTCAGGGGAGGTTTAAAAAGTGATAATTAATTCTATTCCATTTTGTTCAAAAAGAAAGAAATAAAGAGCGTAAAGTATGTTTACAAATCTTAAGTAGAAAAATCCATCAGTCAGGTCACAGAATTTTTAATATTTGGCTGATACGCATGCATTTTAGAACAGATTGCATTGGGTGATATTTAATTTTTTAAGAACATAAAGAAATTCACTATGCACGAGTTTTGTGTTGCAATGCAATTTTCCATACGAAATAAAATAAACATTTTCAGAGGTAAAGTAAAGTTTGAAACAGTTTACGACGATCTCGTGCAATATTCTCAATTCATCAATTAACGATAGTTATTTTTCTTAATTAATTTATAATTAACAGTATTAAATTTAATAACTAACATGATAATTATGAATTTAAATTAAATTAAATTTAATAATGTGTTACCGCAGTTTATATTTTGATATCCACTTCACCGGCGATGGGTATAGGGAAACAGTGCTTTTAATCCCGAGTTATCTCGGGGCAGACGGTTAAGTGGATATAATACACGCAACAAGCACGGGCAGAGTGTCAACTTTAAAGTAGAGGCACATTTCATCCCAATTTAGATACACATCGTCGACACGTATCTATATCTAAATTATAAAGAGGCGAAGTTTGTTTATTTGTAGGGGGTAATCTCCAGAACAATCGATTAGATTTCAAAATTAATGGTATCAAAATGATGGTGTTCGTTCCGAATCAAACGTAAGGTATATCTTATGTCGATGCATCTAACCTAAAGAGGGTGCAGGAGTAAAAAACTTTCTAAAAATGCGATTTTTGTGTTACTGAAGATACAAGATACATGAAATTTGTCATGTTAATTACTTATAAAGTTTTAAATCGCCTCTCAGGACATTTCCTAAAGAATACGAAATTTAAAAGTGGTGAAAATGCACGAAAAGCGTTATAAAGACGTTCTAAATTGCAATTTTAAAATAATCTCGGTTAGCAATTGTCGAATAAAAAAATAATACTGTCAAAATGATGGTAACTGTCTTTCTTTACCATAAGATGTGTCTTACGAGGTGTCACTACCCCAAGTGGGATGTAAAAGCAAAAAGTATTCTAAAAATGCGATTTTTGTGCTACCCAAGGGCCTAGAAACATAAAATTTGGCATGTCAATTACATCTAAAATATGAATTATCTTTAAGAACATTCACTATAATATACGAAATTTAAAGGGCTAAAAAATGTGCACAAACGCATTCTAAAAAAGTTTCTAAATTGCGATTTAAGGGCAATCTCAGGAGGTGCCAAACCAATTTAACAAAAATGTTTTCAAAATGATTGGTGACCCTTATATAGGTTCTATTTATGTCGATGTCAGTACCGCCACGGGTTGCAACAGCAAAAAATGTTCTAAATTGCGATGTTTTTGTTACGGAAGAATCTAGAAACATGAAATTTGGTACAATAGTTACTTATAAGCTATATATTGTCTCTAAGAATATTTCCTTAAAAAATCTAAATTTTAAAAAAAATGCTAAAAAAAAGGCTAAAAAAAAGTTCGAAATTGCGATTTTTACGGAATTTCAGGGAATACAGGATCGATTAAAAAAAGAATGGTGTGAAAATGATGATGATTGCTGTCGTTGCAAAATAGGCTACATTTTATGTCGGTTGTCAATACCCCAGTGGGAGTTTAGGGGCGCGAAACTTTCTAAAAATGCGATTTTTGTGTTATTGAAGGGAGTTTATTCATGAAATATGACATGGTAGTTACATATTAGATATAAATTATGTCTAATAATATTGATATTTTTAAACATTGCTTAAGTAAATGCTCTCCAAGAAATGTTTCGAAAAAAATTCAAAATATAAAAAGGTGAAAATATTTGAAAAGCGTTTTAAATTAAGAGTTCTGTGTTCTGGAAATATCACGCTGCTTTCAAAAGTAATGATTGCAAATTGATAGTGACAGTTCTTGCTTCACTTTAAGCTATATCTTATGTTGTTGCTACTACCACCTGGGAGCTGCAAAAGTAAAAGATGTTCTAAACTTCGTTTTTTTTTTTTTTTTTTTTTTTTTTTTGTAGAACTAAGATGTCTAACATTTTAAAATTTAGCATGATAAATAACTTCTAAAAATGCAAATGCTTTCTTAGAACCGTCGAAAATTCCACTTCTAAAAGGATAAAGTGAAGAAAAGTGTTCTAAAAACGTTTTCAATTATTTTTTTTTTCCATTCGTGACGTCGTAACTAAATACACTACGACTCGCTATATAAATTCACAATTCACTTTAATGAAATCAATGAACAAATGCACAATGAACACACAACTAGACTACGCTATATACACTATATACCATTATTTTTCATTGATCCACATATAGATCCACACATCAGTATTACACTGGAGTACTAAAAGCCCCTTCTGGGCATAAGGTTTCGAACACCCTCTCCGATGTTCTTCAAAACCGTAACATTCCACGGCTCACACACGAGCCCGTCGAAAAACGTTCTTGCTTGCTGTCCCAGGCAACAACTGAATCCCTTCGTTTCAGTTCTCTTTCAAATAGAAAAGTTATTTTCATGAAGTCTCTTTCAAAATGAAACATCAAGAAGCTGACAGTTTTCACAGATATCATGGCACTGAGCACAGAGCGTCATCGCAGACTTAATGGCGTTGACATCGCGGAGCTGGCCGATATCACACATTTATGAAATACCAAACCGATTAAAAAAATTAACGATTGCAAATTGGGTGTGATAGAACCTGTTTAAACAAGCTATTTTTTATGTGCGTTCCAGTACCACCAGAGGAATGCAAGGGCAAAAAACATTCAAAATAGTGACTGCTGTGATATTTAAGAGGTTCGAAAATTTAAATATGGCATGGTAGTTACTTATGAATATATAATTGCTCTCTGAGAACTGTCAAAAATAAATTCGAAATCTAAAACTTGTGAAGCGATGGGAAAGAGTGAAAGACGTTATAAAAAAATTGATGTATTACGATTTATTTAAAATTGCATGTAATTTAAAAAGAAGTTCTAATTTCTATGTCTTGAAATTTGCATGTTTTTTTTTTTCGATATTTTTCGGTTACAAAAATAAAATCAATATGACCTTTAGACTTTTAAAATTATATTTAATGAAATTTTAACTATACACATCGATTGCACAATATTTTTGTCTAAAAAATGAAGATTGCATGTTTGATTCTCTATGAAAAATATGCCTACAGATGAAGTAACTTGTTGCACAGTCTTCTTTCCCCTTGAATTTTAAAGAGTTATTAATTTGTTTTCTTTACTTGAAGTCGAAATGCCGAAGCTAGTTGTGTACATGTCATTTGTCGCTAAATAGCTTAAAGTGAATTGCTGCTTGTAATTAATTGTATTGTATATCAAATGTTAAGTTTTCGTATTCGCAGCTATTATTCAAACAATTACGCGTAATGCAAAAACTCAAGTTGAAATAAAAAGAGTTGCTTTCAATGCACCGTGTCCTACATCTGGCACATACGTAAAAGTACTGTAATTCTCAGTATGTGCTATGAATATGGCCAATGGGTCTGTAACTGACCAAGGACGGTCCAAATTACGGAATAACATTTATTTTCTCCATTGCATACGGCTGCATTAGACAAAAAATTAGAATTTATTCTTCGAGGAAAAAAAAAAAAGAAAAGAAAAGAAAAGAAAAGAAAAAGAAACGATCTAGTTTAAGGCAAGATTTTCTATAATATATTTTATTCAATACTTAAAAATATTAATATAAAAAATTGCAGAGTGTTAAGCAGCTGAAATTAATTAATTTAAGCTTATTTAATACCAAAACAGAGCAATACAATACGTTAAAATCCTCATTGAGTATACAGGCTACGCGCCATAAAATATCAAGTTTTAACTTAAAATTTGAAATTTATTTATTTTTATTTTTTCCGTATTTTTTTCTTCCGTATTTTTTTCGTGTATTTTCAATCTTTCGATATATAGATTTAAATTTTTTTTTTTCATAAAAACAGAAAAAAAGGGAAATTTAAACTATTAACTACATTTAAACTTAAAGAAAATGTAGGAAAGATAACTTATTACTTTGAATTGAAATAAGGATGGATCAAATTATTGGGTTATTCTGATTCTGAACTCGATGAATGTACAGTTTTTTAAGAGAAATTCGTAGAATGTCGAATAAAGTTACTTTTACCTTTATATGAAAGCAATTAAAGTTAATAAAGCCTTTATGTACTTGAAAATAAAGAGAAAAATATAGTGTTTTAACTATTTTAGTGAAAACACTACTTAACTCATTATTATTACTCTATATTATATATTATTAGACACTATATATTTTTTTATAGTCATATTAGTGTTTTTAATTATTTTTCAACTATTTTAACTGTTTTAATACTGTTAAAGTAAAGACAGTACTGAAGGAATTGCTTACAGTGAACCAGTTATGGAATTTTTTAATTTAAAAATAATAGATATTGATAATAAATAATTTGATATTAAATAATATTGATAATAAATATTAAAAATAATAGATATTAGATTTAAAAATAATAGTTCATTGAAGGTATATGGTTCATAATAATGAATCATATTGATAAAAACTAGGAAATAATGTGTGACTGCACGTAATTTAACCGCGAAAATGATATCTAAAATAGAAACAACTTTCAAAGAAAGGATTAGAACTAATACACTTTGCTTAAAAGTGCTGTTTGAACAACAGTTAAACAAATAATGTGAACTGTTGTTAAAATAGGACAGTGAAGTTGAAATTACAAACAATACTATTGAACAGGTTTCTGTGTTACTTTCAAAGGGTGAGGTTCCCTTAGAAAGACCCCCACGGAGGGCACCCCTCCCCAAAGGGCCTATATCCTTAGTGTAGATAATTGGCCGACATAAACCCAAAGTTTTACTTTGAAGCTTTTAAACGATTTTTGGTGCGGCTATCTATTGCAAATTGCATAAATATCAGAAAATCCTCCCCCCCACAAAAAAAAAAAAAAAAAAAAAAAAAAAAAAAAAAACTACAGAAAGTGGTCTAAGTAAGTCATTTATTCTTTGTATTGTATTTTCTTTTTCTTTTTTTCTTTTTTTTTTTTCTTTTTTTTTTTTTGCCTTTAATCTCATTCAAAATTAACATTTTATGAATGAAATTGTATGTAAAAAAAATCATTTTAACCTTTTAAAAAATAATATCGTTTACGCTTTTTTAAAACTTTCAATTTATTAATGATAGACATTCAGAATAAAAAGCTGTTGTTTGTTAAAATGACGAACTAAATTTAAAACATGACACATACCTAGAATATTACAAAGTATGAATAAACAGAGGAAATGAAAAAATCATCATTAGAAATTATTCTGTTTTCCTTTTTTTATGTGTATAATTTTTCTATAAATTATTAACATTAATCTGGTGCTGCCATCTGTTATCGACATTCTTAAGTGACTGTAATTTCTATGGTACAGTTTTTCAAGCTTTAAGACTAAAATCGTTTGAAACTAGAAATTCCGGAAGACAATTTTCCTGTTATGTAATCATAACCTTTCTATAGTTAAAAATAGCTATTTTTTTTTCCTACACGAACGTGGTGGTAGATTGGTGGTCAGGGGCATTAGCTTAAGAAATCCCAGTGCATGGAGTTTTATTTGACAAAAAAATTGATGTTTTTCTACCGTTACACTTTTGATCAGAAAAATAAAGTAAGAAAACTAAACTAAAAAAAAAAAAAATGCACAAAAAATTATATATTCAAATACAGATTTTTAATAATGAAAAAATTCGAGAGCAGAATTTTTCGTAATACTAGTTCAATCAATTCGAGTGGAAATCGAATAAAATATTTTAGCAATACGAAATTCGAAATGATATCTGTCCTTGTACAAGAGATGTATTGAATTAAATTGAATTGAATTAATTGATGTATGACTTCTCATTCCTGATCTAAGTATTGAACACTTTTGTTTACCGTTTTTATACATAAAAATATACGTAGTATAGAAAAAGGAACGGTTGGTATTCTCCACTTTTCGGTGTAGAGGCAGAATGAAATGTTTCTTTTATTATTACGAGGTGGATCCCGTCGAAATTCGACGAAAGAAAATGGTTAAGAAGGAACTGTTTCATTGATTTATAATAAACCTACAAAAATACTTACCATAAAAAATGCATCTTGTATTAGTCAGTCTAATTCTCAAACAAATATTATTTTAAAATGAAATTAACAAAATAAAATTTCTATAAAGCTCAGTTGTCCAAATTATTAAAATTAAACTGTAATTGTGTATGTAAATTAGTAAATTACAATAAAGATTAGTTACTATGATGAAGTTATCAGTTGAGGCTCTTATGTTTGGTATAAATGTGAATGAAAAAAAAAATTCCAAATTAACACGATCACAGACGATATATTTGACATAGTATACGCATTTTAATTTGTATATATATATTTTTTTTTCAATTTTAAGAGAAAATGGGATGATTCTGTTGCCACAATTACAAAATTGGTACTAAAAACTACAAAAAATTAATAACTCAAAAACAAATTGAGATACAGCTTTCAAACAAATTGCATTTTAAAGTACATTTTTTTTCTCTATAAGACGGTGTAAGAATTTAAAACGTGCGATGTTAAGAAGTGTACAATTTGCAGTAGCGAAAACTACAAAATCAAAATTGCATTGGAAAGTGTTGCCATTTGCAAAATGACGTTTGCGTTATGCACAGATACGTTTGGCTTTTATAATGTAGGTATGAATGACCCTTGATAAAATTTAAAAAAATCTTTCTTGCTGTTTAAAAAATGTAAAGCTCCAAATATGTTATTTTTTACCAGGGTTCTGTTCAACAAAATTCCGAAATATTCGCTTCCTAGATTACATTTTTTATATTAATTTTCACCTTATATCTTTTAATTGCATTTTTGCTAAGAAAATACAAAACATAACAAATATTTAACATGATTAGTATTCTACGGCAAACTTGAATTTTGTGTTATTAAAGTTTTTTACTTGGTTTCTTCTGAAATTTTTATTATTCAAATTCAATATTCAGACTTTTTATTTTATTTTATTATTTTAGTACTTGTGCTGTGGGATCTTCTTTTTATTTAACGATGTGCAAACATCATTTTCGAATTAAAAAAAAAAAAAAAAAAAAAAAAAAAACACGGCACATGGATGTGACATGGCCCACATTTTAGAATTTAAGATTTGTTTTTTTGGATAGAATGTGCCGATGCATTTCTTTCTCAATTCGTAATGGGAATGATTATTTGGCAGAAGTTGAAAGCCTTCTACAATAGAAGAATCAGTAATGCCTATTGATACACATCGATTATAGACGGCAGCACCAAACTAAGTTTTTCACTTTAATGTTATTCGAGACACAATTATCAAAGATAAGGATTTCTGATGGTGAATACCCCGACCACTCCTGTTTTGTAATTAAAAAATTGTAGTCACGGGTCAATTTTTACTAAATGCACTTAAAATTTCAGTTATTATTCACTTTTATTCTTTTACAGAACAACTTTTAATAATTGTATTTATAAGCGGTTAATTTTAAAAGTATACAAGTGTGACATTACACAAATTCGTTCATAAAATATTAACACGGAATATTACGGTTGAAGGCAAAAAATTTGCAAAACCATGAAATAATTGCTTTATGTGATACTGATTAAATCACTAAGAGATGGCAGCACCGATGCAAATTTAGAGGCATTATTGTATTCACTTTATATCTCTTTTCTTTGCTTTTCTTTTTTAATGTTTGAAAAATATATATATATATTTATCTTAATGTCATTTAATGACAAATGTTCCATTATTAATTCCGGCTGAAATTAATGAGTGAAAATATTAATCGATGTTAATAATATTAATAATAAATAATGCATATTTTGTGATTATAAGAGCCAAATAAAGAATACAGAAGAAATCTTTTAAAATAGCCAATATTTAATCTATTAAAAGACTAAATTGGTTAAAACACTATAAAAAAAGAGAGAAAAGAAAGAAAAATAGCTCCAAAAAATACATATAGAAACTGCCAAGAAACCGTTACACTAAAGTGGTTTTCTTCGAATATTGGATTTTCTTGCATAGATACGGGTTAGCGTCCCCCAGAGATTATTTGTCTGCCAAAATAATAGTTGTGGTACATTTTATAATAATTCCAAATCGTTAAGGTCCCACACTAGGTACAGAAAAAGACCCGGATGATAATGTAAAGTCTATGGGAGCGTTTCTTTTCAAATATCTCGCTCAAATTTTAATAATTATACATGTTTTTTTTTTTTTTTTTTTTTTTTTTTTCTGCATAGGATAGCTGAGGACGATCTACAACCGGCCTAATTTTTACTTTTTCGATTTACGATAGTTTCAATTTCAGAACCGATTTCGAAAGATAAAGTAAATTAAAAAAAATCACGTAAAAATATTAAAATTTCTGCGAAATATTTGAAAAGAACGCCCCCATAGACTTTACATTATCATCCGGGTCTTTTTCAGCGCCTAGTGTGGGGCCTTGAGATTACTATATGTAATAATTTTTCATTCGTCTTATATTTGAAATTTATGTCTGAAATTAAGCGTTTTTAAATTTAAACCGCTTATTTTCTGATACATACCCAAAAAAAATTTCAAAGCAAACATTAAATTTCGAATTAAACTAAATCATATAAACACATAAATTTTTATGCTGACAGAATGCAGGTAGATTTGTACAGCTCATATTCAAAATATTAGAATAATTACCTTTTTTTTAGAAATTGAAAATATCGTTTGGTAATTTAATGTCTTTTAATGAAAACTAGCAGGGGAGACCGAGCTTAGCTCGGTCAAAATTAACTTTGTGTTCAACTCGATATAGTATTTTCACTGTTTCATTAACTCTGTATTATTACTGTAAAACATGTTTATAATAGTACTATTTAGAAAAACAATGAATAAGAAAACTATGTTTTTATGCGCATGTTTATAAATTTTACTTTATTTTAAATTTTACAACGAAAGGACATCGATCTAAATCACTTTTTTAGCTCGACTCTGATTGGTTTAACCATGCATCTCGAATCCTTTTAAGAATGTATAAAAAAATTCTTTACATTCTGAAAGACAATATTTTTTGCTAGATATAGCCAAATTTGGAGGCATTCTTTCATTTGGCTCCAAATACGTGTTTTGGTTTTCGTAATTTTTATAGTCGATTTTTTGGCCATATGTCGCCAATATTTTGTCAAATATCACCAAGTTATTGGCTGTTGCCATATTCTCGTGACCCTGACCCGTATTACCCGAAATGAGTCACTAATCAAATTTGATCAAGCATGTGACATAGCTCAATCGTCTTCAGGTAATCAAAAACAGTAGAATATAAAATTGAATCAAAATCGTTTAAGCCATTTTTTAGGTAAAATTAGCTTGACAGCATTCAGCAATGAAGCGAAATGACTCACTAATATAATTTTGTTTAACATGCGACTCAGCCCAACAGTCTTCTCGTGACAAAAAACGTTTTGTTTCAAAATTTAGGTAAAATTGATTGAGTCATTGTTATATATAATTAGAATGACCCTAGCTCATTAAGACCCAAAATGACCCACTAATCGAATTTTCGCGAGCATGTGTCCAAGCCAAATGGTTTTCTCTTGCTCAAAAACGATATAATACAAAGTATAGTCAAAATGGTGAGTACCATTTTCTATATAAAATTAGCATGACCCATCATGACCAACAAATGACCCTTATAATCAAAATCTCTTGAACGTGTGGCCTAGCTCATTAGTTTTAGCATGCCGAAAAACATTAGATAAAAAATTTAGATAAAATCGATTGAGCCGTTTTTTAGATATAGTTAGTTTGACCCTGACCCCTTATGATCCAAAATGACCCATTGATCGAATTTTCTCAAAAATCTGTCATAACCCAATGATTTTCTTGTGAATGAAAACGATAAAATAAAAAATTTAGTCAAAATTGCGCGAAACGTTGTCTAGATAAAATTAGAATGACCCAAAAGTGGCTCACTAATCTTAATTTCTTGACCATGTGACCTACCCCAATGATTTTCTCATGCCAAAAATATGCTGTATACAAAATTTTTGTTAAAATCGACCCACCCATTCTTTAGATATAGCTTGACCTTGACCCATTAAGACCCACAAATGACCCTTATAATCGAAAGCTCTCGAATATGTGACTTAGTCCATTAGTTTTCTCGTTTCTAAAAATTGTTACATACAGAATTTCGTTAAAATTGATCCAGCCGTTCTTTAATTATATATAGCTTGACCCAGACTCTTAATGACCCAAAATGGCCCATTAATCGAAATTTTTCGAACATGTAACCTAGTCCAATGATTTTATCGTGCCAAAAAAATGTTGCATACAAAATTTCGTTAAAATCGAACCACCTGTTCTTTAGATATAGCTTGACCATGACCCATTATGACCCATCATGACCCACAAATGACCCTCATAGTCGAAATCTCTCAAACATGTGATTTAGCCCATTAGTTTTCTCATGTCAAAAAACTGTTACATGCAAAATTTCGTTATAATCCATCACGCCGTTCTTTAAATATAAATAGCTTGACCCAGATTGATTAATGACCCAATCTGACCCATTAAAATTTTTTCTCGAGCATGTAACCTAGCCCATTGTTTTTCTCGTGCCCGAAAACCATAGAATGTAAGTTTTAGTCAAAATTGCGTGAGAAAATCTCTAGATAAAAATAGCATGACCCACAATGACCCCAAAAATGACCCACTAACCGAATTTTCTCGAACATGTTACCTAACCCAATGGTCTTCTTGTAATCCAAAGCAATACAATATAAATTATGGTCAAAATCTTTAGAGCCGTTTTTTAGATAAAAATGGCATGACCCATAATGACCCAAAAATGACCCACTAATCGAAATTTTTCGAACATGTGACCCAGCCCAATAGTTTTCTCGTACCAAAAAACGATTGGGTACAAAATTTCCTTAAAATCGATCAAGCCGTTCTATAGATATAAATAGCTTTATCCTGACCCATTATGACCCAAAATGACCCAGTAATCGAATTTTCCCGAACATGGGACCTAGCCCAATGGTCTTCTCATGCCCGAAAATGGTAAAATCCAAATTTTTGCGAAAATCGTTAGAGCCGTTTTTGAGATAAAATTTACCCTCCCCCCCCCCCCCCCACACACACACACAATTTTTGCTCGCATTATAGTATAAGATATGCAAACGATATTTTTATTAAGAACTTATTGTTGATTAAACTTACTTGTTATCTTAAATTTAATATCATTTTTGAAAAGATTAATTGCAAAAAAAATTATTTTGAAAAGTCAAAATATTAGAATATTTATTCAAGTGGTTCAAAATATTAGAATATTTCACATTAATTCTCCTTTAATTATTACCAATTCCTAACTGGTGGCATCATTGATTAAATTCAGACTATTTTATTTAAAATCAGTATTCTTTTTTGCAGTTTGTTTCTTTTTCGTCTTAAAATGGGCCGTGTGAATGATATTCCTGAATCTACTAAACTTCGTATGGTTGATTTGTATCGGCACGGTAAAAATCAATGTTTTATAGCGAATTATTTACATTGTTCGCAATCGAGCGTTAGTAAAATACTAACACAATATTCAAAAATTGGATAATTTCAAAATAATCGCCGAAATGGTGGCCGAAAACCAAAAACATCTGCTAGAGATGACAGGAAACTGAAGCGTATAGTTAAGAAAAACCGTTTTAAAAGTGTGAAATTCTTGCACCGAAAATGGAAAGAAGAAGGAGTTGAAGTTTCTACATCAACAACATTAAGACGTCTCCATAAATTTAAATTTGAATCTCGTGTACCGAAAACAAAACCTCTCATGACTGCAAGACAAAAAGCGTATAAGATTGAATTGGTGTAAATCAAGACGTTTATGGAGCAATTAAGATTGGAAAAATATATTATTTAGTGATGAAAGTATGTTTTGTGTTTCATATGGTAATCAAGGTATTCGAGTTTGGAAAATGAAGCAAGAAGCATTTGATAAAGAATGCCTTAAACGTTCCGTAAAATTTGCTGCTAGTGTCATGGTTTGGGATTGTATGAGTGCAGAAGGACCTGGAAAGTTATGCATCGTCTACGAAAAGGTTAACTCTCTGATATATCAAGAAATTTTAGAATATTACATGATTCCATCATCAGAAGATTTATTTGAAGATGATTTCATCTTTCAACAAGATTTAGCGTCCCCGCATACTTCGGTGTCAACTAAGAATTGGTTCCGCCAACGCAACTTTAAGGTACTTCCTTGGCCACCAAATTCACCAGATCTTAATCCCATCGAAAACTTATGGTGTATAATGAAGAAAAAACTTCAAGAAAATCCTCCTTCAAGTAAAACTGAGTTAGTGGCACGTATAAAGTCTATTTGGGCTAATATTGATAGAAATGTTTGTAAACACCTTGTATATAGTATGCAAGATCGATTGTACGCTGTTATGAAAGCTAAAGGGGATGCTACAAAATATTAACTACCATTTACTTCATATTCATAAGGTAATATTGTTGCGTAAAATAAAATATTCTAATATTTTGAACCAATCTAAATTTTATTCTAATATTCTGGTGTGTTTAAGGAAGCTGTATACCTAATTTATTGTGCTGTATTTTATATTTTATAAATGTTAAAATCTTATCTAAACATTCCAGATTTAATTTATAAGAAATTTAATTGCATTTACTTAGTATAAAAAATAAATAAATGACAAATATTTTTTCTTATTACTTTTTCTCAATTATTCTAATATTTTGAATATGAACTGTATAATTCATAACAAAAAAAAAAAAAATTATATGAAAGAGCCCAAGCGGTATAATTAAAATGTTAGAAATAACTAATTTGTAACAACCAAAATACTTTACATACATTTTTTTTTAAGAATTGAAAAAGAATCGTTCATATAATAACGAATTTCTGAATTTCTTAACTAAACATTTTTTAAAAATATTTCTTCTAATGTCAAACGGCATCTAACAATTTATTTAAAATATTTGAGGTAACTTTATTTATAGTTATGAAACAAAACTATTACCGATCTTTTATTACCCATCTTTTAAAAACAAAATTTTTAAAAGACTTTTTTTTATTACAGGTATAAATAATTTGAATAGCTACTGGGAGGGGGAAAAAAGTCATAAGCTGAAATCAAGTAATACTTTGACGAGAATGTTAGAAATCGGAAAAAATTACTACAGGCAATAAACCCTGAAAACACATAAAAAAAATTTAACTTAACACGTTGAGTGCCACGTCACTCACCGGTGACTAACGCTGAACTTTCCGTTTAGGCATCGTCATTCACCAATGACAGACAGTTAAAAATACGATATAAAGCTAAAATTGTTTTAAGTAATCATTGAAAAATCATTTATAATTTACTTAACATTTATTTAATAATGAAGTATACTTTCTTAATAGTTACTTAAAACATTACATATATTTTTTCAGTTTCAGTGTCAATCACCGTGAAATTCATCGTGTTAAATACAGATTGAAAAGATAATAATAAAAGAGAAACTTTCCCTTGGTGAATTAATCACTTGATAATTTTTTTTTTTTTTTTTAATTAAAACTTAATAAAATTTCGGGAAATAATCCACAGAAAGTGAACCAAGAAGTTCGGTGAACGACAGTTTGCTGAGAACTAATATTAAGGCGGGGAGATAAATATTTACAAGGTAGTCAAGCGAGTAATCTTCTTTAGTGAAGCCAAAGGAATTTTAAAATCCCTACTGTTAGGCCTTCTACCATATTGAGAAGGTAACGCTCTAGCACTATTCATTCATCTCCGTATGGTAAACTTCAGTTTCATCCACATAGCTCCACCCATATCCAAATCGATATTTTAGTGCACACGCCCATTCATTCATACTGAACGGTCCTTGAGTGTGACAAAAATTTTGGAACCTAAATTGTTTTCGAAATTTTAACTCTCTGAATGTATGGCACAAATGAAATACCTCTTCTGTAAGTTATTATTATTAAAATTAGTCAATATTATTAGGATGAGCGAAGCGAATCCTCTACTAGGCCACTCAAATGACAGTTTGTCGTACACTTTACAAAAAAACTATATAGTATTTTCACTTGAAATTAAACACAAATATAAATTATGATCTGTAGATTTGCAGAATATTATTTTTTTTACAGAAATACTTTCCAAAAAATTATTATTTTAATTAATTTATTTTACATGTTTTTCCCTTACGAACGCATTTTTTCAAATAAAAAGTGAAACACGTACGTTTTTAGAAGAAAAACTTAAATCATGGGGTCAGTAATTATAGCTAGAATCATCATTAAATAAATAAATAAATAAAATATATTTTCATTATTCTGATAAAATATTTCAAAAACTGCTTTCAGATTTTCAAACTATGCTCATTCCTTTAACTATGTATAGTTTCATGATTTCTTTTATAAAATGTATAAAATACTTTTTTTTAGAAAAATTATAGCATATTTTTAATGAATTAAAATTTATGAAAATTCTCTTATTAACATTCAATTATAAAAGTATTTTTCTGTGTTAGGAATTCAAAAACACAATTTATTCTTATTTTGTGAATCATTTAAGCAGACGATATTTATGAATTTTAAATGAATTACATTATGTTTTTATGAAGTGGCATTAAAAGAATTGTAAACAAATAAAATTAATTAATATTTTGTATAATTCTACTTCGAAAATATTTTTATTTTTACCAGTCTTATATCATAAATAAACAATCTGAGGAAATTCTTAGTTATTTGGTTGAAATACATTTTAAAATTAAAATGCGCCGAAACATAAAATTACATTTTTGCTTAATAAAGATGCAAAGATAATTTTAAAAATATATTATTACTTTCAAATATTTATCTTATAGCATAATACTTCGCGAACCCAAACAAAGCATGGCTTTTGCTAGTTAAAATAACAAAGATAAATAAAGAAGACTTCCTTAAATGTACGAAAATTTCGGAATAGTTTCAATACTTTCTGTAATAGAATCTATATTCCGCTTTTAAAAGTTTTTCTGAAAATTAAGTTGAAGGAATTCAGAAATTTCATCGAACAATAACACAAAGGGGAAAAAAACTTAATTTTGCATTTTTGCTAGATTTTAGAAATTAACCGTCAATCAAAAAAAAAAAAAAAAAAAAAAAAAAAAAAAAGTTTTTTTTTTTTTTTTGTATTTATTTTAGTGAATTTATCAATCTCCTAATTTCGCCTTGTGTTTCTGCTTACAATATTGAGCTTTCTGCTCTTTTATGTAATTTTAGAATTTCAATTTTGATATTTAATAATTTGAAAAAATTATTATTTAATTATATCGATGCGAAAAATTTTATTTTCTGTTATTACTATTATTATTATTAACTAGGTTTTAGAAAATAAATAATTCTGTTCATTGCCTGGTAGAAAATTTAACATTATGACTTTTACTTTTATGTTAAATATAAGTAGTATATAAATAATTCCAAACTATTCGATGCAATTTTCGAATGGATAAAGATAATAAATATCTTACTAGTGATGATCAGTACCGAAAGTACTACAGGTAAAATATTAAAATGGTATAAACTCTTTTAGGAAGAAATATATTTATTAAATTTATTTTTGTAATTTTTGTTTCAAGCCTACAGGTCAATTTTGAAATGAGAGACTATTTTCAGGTGCCTAAAGAAATATGCACCTTTTATCAACACGTTCCTTCAAGCATTTGCAAAGAACACATAAATTAACGTCTGAAATTACTTTATTAATTGTTAAAGTTGCATGTATATTAAGACGGACATAGACACAATCAATACAGCAGAGCAACGGTACGCTATGGACCCAGGTTCGAATCCTGGCAACGGGCAATGGTTAATAAAAAATCTTGCTTTTAGTCTACAAGTACACATTAAAGCGATAAAACTTATTATAAAAAGTTAAAATGAAATTAGTTGAAATTAGTTGAACACTTGCATCAGTTTATAGAAGAGGAGCAGATAATATTTGCTTTATTAAGACATGACAAGCACCTCCACATCACACGTATTAAAAAAATAGCGGTTTATGTCGTATCCAATATTCTATAACTTGAAAGCAGGCAACGAGACCAGATTTCGCCAGCAAAAATTGAGCCCATTTTTACATGTTTTAGGACTCCATCAGACGGAATCCTGAAAACGGATATTTAAGTGAAGATAACGGGGGCTAGAAAAATAATTAACTGAATAGACGTAAATTGATTTGTTAGATGATGAAATGTCAACTAAAGAAATGGAAAAAAACGACAATAATAAAGGAAAGCCCGAATCGCGAAACGAAACTGAACAACTCACCTACTAAAAGCGTGCGGTTAGTGACGTCACTGCTAGTAACAGTATCATCTCCCGTGTATTCGCTGACACAAAAATGATGGCTACCAAAAGCAGATTTTTTTTTTTTTTTTTTTTTTTATATATATATATATAATAACTCGTGTACTGTTTTTTAAATTAGGACACTATTTAAAAAAAATAAAAAAGATTTCTTTGTCTTGTTTAATGTTTGAAAATAAAAGCAGAATTTTTTTCATGGTTAGAGTCAAAATTATATTATACACTATATGTTATATATTATATACGCATGCCGAAAAAAAATCCACATTAAGCAGTTGCATGACCACCTAGAGTAGTCTAGGTGACAATGTCAGTCGTCATTTTCTATCAGCTAAGGTCATCTTTTAAGGTCCTTAGCTGATAGAAAAGGTGTCATAGAAAAAGCCATCATTTTAAGGTCATCAAATCTATAATACAACGGGCAATGGTAAGAGGTAGTTAAGAGTTCCAAAAATGTGCAGGCGGATTTCGCATGACTTACTCCGCTGCTGATCGCTCGGAAAGACGAAGCGAAAGAAAAAGCGAAGTGCCCTTCTGCATAGTAGACGATATTAAAATACATATTTCTCTGCGAAGACACATGACAGAAGCAAATAAATACCGATGTTAAGCATTAAAAAGAAACAAAAATAAATGAAATTTAGAAACTGTGGGATGTTACCTCTCGCTTTATATATATCATTGAACCAAGATAGTACCTTATATTAAAGAAAGAACAAATTAAAACCCATATTTTTTTTGTGGTGATGATAATATTGGTGAGTTGGAGGGAGAAGGTGGGGTGTTAAGGATAGAGAAGCTTATAGTTTTCTTCTACGTTGCCATTCTTTTAAATAAATGTCTTTATAAAAAACAGACAACATTAAAAAATAATTTGTTTTGCCCTATTTGTTTTATAGTACTAACAATTCCAGTATTAAAAATATTGTTATTTCTGTATTGCTATAATTATAAATTACTATGAGAGAAAAATTTTTGATCATATGTACGCTCCTCCCCTCTTTGACAATTTTGAATATATAATTATAGAACAGATTATAAAATTACTGACTTTTTCAATAATGGTTTAGTTCTAAGCAGAATTTTTGAGTATTTTTATTTAATCGGTTTATGTTGTATTATCAGGTAATTTGTTGATTGAAAGAGGGAAGGTAATAGTGAACTTTAAATAAAGTCAATGCAATTAATAAAATGCATAATTATAAGTTAGCAGCAGTTTATTCGGTTTTGAGGTATCGACATATTACACATCAACCAGTATATTCATGTAAATGCTAACAATTCGCGATAAATTGGTTACATTTTAAAAAAGAATGTCGGTTTAATAGTTGTTTGCCAATATAACAGATTTAATATTGTTTATAATAATTCTAAATCGTTAAGTTTAATTGATACAGTTTTTTAGGATATGTAAACTAAAATTCGAAGCACTTTAAAAACTCGATAAGATAACGTAATGTTTCAAATAAACTAAAGTTTCTCTTGGCGAATTTTAAATTCCTTGTTATGCAAAATGAATGTGTTGTGGAGTCCGATTGGTGAGAAAGACGTGTCTGTCGTATAATTTTTTACAAGAACGCAGAAAATACTGTCCAGTTTTAAATGGCACACCGTCATTTCCAAAGTGTCATTTAAGGCTAAGAACTTGGACTAACTTAAGGACTAACTTAAATAAAGACCAAAACATAAAAACAACAGCGCAGTAACTAACATATATATATATAGTATATATATATATTTTATACTGTAAACATAAAACAATAATTGATTTTTATATGATTATAAATATTCTTTATTAACAACTTAAATAAAGACCAAAACAAAATTCTATAACAGATAAAACAGCAGCAAGGGCACAACTCACAATCTATCGCTCACGACGATTTTACCTTAACCACTGCGCTATGCCGCTCATGTACAACCCTAACTTTATACAAAGAAGCTCATGTGCCGCGAAAGTG
The DNA here is from genome assembly GCA_964019185.1 of Maratus speculifer. NCBI lineage: Eukaryota > Metazoa > Arthropoda > Arachnida > Araneae > Salticidae > Maratus > Maratus speculifer. Next base: position 847,108 of record CAXHSM010000010.1, read on the forward strand.
TAAACAAAACTTCCGGAGCAGCAACAATGCGCGAGAAGTTGCGCAGATCGGTTTTGGGAGCATTCCAAATCTTTGATGCTAAAGGTGCTAGTCTCCCAATTGTAGTTCCTGGATTTTAACTCCTCAACACCTCACTCAATTGAAGCATGACATTGTCATGACAAAAGTGTTCTGGTTGTACCTCATACAAACGTCATGAATTTAGCGTGTCCTACCCAACACTA